>QVNV01002351.1:0-55682 GCA_014825455.1 Pseudomyrmex pallidus
CCTTACTGTACTTGGGGAAACTGCGGATCCCAAAGAATTATTTTTGAGCGACTGTTGCGATGATATACCAGTTTCATGTATTAAATCAAAGGCAAATGTTATTCATAAGAAAATGCCTGAAAATTGGTTTGAATTAGGTAAAAAATTATTGAACAAACATGTATGCTTGTTAAATTGATTTTCTTACATTTTATTTTGTACACGCATGTATGTTCAATATTGTATATGTTATAGGTAATACAGACGTAGAACATGAAATAAAAAATGCAGATGATAAGTTCTTTTATAAGATGAAATATATACCTGAAACCTGTAGATTTGTGGACCCGCCACCGGATATAGAATGTCCGAAAGACCGGAAAGAAAACATTCATCGATTCTGTCCTGTTTGTCATCAAAATACAATAACGGAACATCTTGAGATACCTAAAGTACGAAATACTATTTAAAAACATTTATATATATACATATGTTTCTTTTATATTAGAGATTGTTCCAAGAGTCTGAGAGGAATTTACTTTCTTTGTTTAGGTATATGAACTAATAGAACAAAGAAGCAAAAAAGAGGTGATCTATGGAGTAGTGAAATATAGAGGTGAAGAATATCGAGTTGGTAACGCGGTGTTTATACATCCAAGTGCTTTTAAGTACAATCGTGTACGGAAATTTCATACGCCAGTTTTAAATCCGAAGAACGAAGTAGATGAAGAAATGTATCCGGAATTTTATAGAAAAAATTCGGATCTCAAAAGAGGGGATCAAAAAAGAGGGGTGTACATACCCGAACCTTTTCATATTGGTTATATAAATACGATATACGCTACTACAACTAGTCGATTAGTCGTGGCCTCGGACATTTATATCAAAATAAATAAAATGTATAGACCTGAAAATACTCATCGGGATTCAGACCTGATACATCAAACAGACCTTAACATGGTTTATTGGAGTGACGACAGTAAGTTATCATAATATTTAAGAAATGTTTTTCTTATATTTTAAATATTCTTAATATTATTGATATCAAAACTTTATACACATAATAAGTTTATAAATATTTATAAAAGAAATAAGTTTTAATATCTATATATTTTTTAAATGTGTCTCATTGCAGTATGCAGCGTACCATTCTCTAGTGTTGCCGGCAAATGTTATCTGGCATATTCTGAAAATTTAAACGAATCTATCGAAGAATGGTCCTCTGCTGGTCCAAATAGATTTTATTTTTCCGAGGCATTTAACTTTAAAGAGAACAAGTTCGAGGATCCGCCCTACAATGTTGTTAATATATTTAAAACTAGCAAAGGAAGAGGAAAAAATAAATTAAAAGCAAAGAATGTAAAACCTACCGAAAACAAGCCAGTTTTAAATAAACCTGTGGATTATCCTACTGTGAAGAGACAATTGAGAACGTTTGACATTTTTGCCGGTTGTGGAGGTAAAATATGATTATGCAGTACAACTTTTACGATAGAAACATACAAATTATACATCTTTATATGATGACAATTATGTTATGATTATGCTTTACTCGCAGGATTATCCGAAGGATTGAAGCAAGCAGGAGTCGCCGAAAGTCTATGGGCAGTAGAATATATGGAGCCTATGGCAAATGCATATCGTTTAAATAATCCGAAAGCTATAGTATTTACGGACGATTGTAATACATTATTGCTAAAAGTAATAAATGTAAGTTTATGTTATATTATTACAGTCTGTAATAATTTTTGCGTAATATACAAATATTATTATTTTTTCGTTTCGACAATCTAATAAAATATAATCATTTTTTAGGGCGAAAGTACAAACGAAAAAGGTCAGAAACTACCTCAGAAAGGGGAAGTTGAATTCATGTGCGGTGGACCACCGTGTCAGGGTTTCAGTGGCTTGAATCGTTTCAACCGACGCCAGTATTCGTTATTTAAAAATTCCCTCATTGTCACGTATTTATCGTTCTGCGATTATTATAGGCCGAAATTTTTCTTAATGGAAAATGTGCGAAATTTTGTCTCCTACAAGAAAGGCATGGTGTTAAAACTGACTATGAGGTGTCTCATTCAGATGGGTTACCAATGTACATTCGGTGTTCTTCAAGCTGGCAATTACGGAGTGTCACAAACAAGAAACAGGTTCTTTTCTATTTTTTGTTTTACTTGGAATATCAACGTTGCTGATATTTTTATTAATGGTAATTTAACAATTTTATAGAATGATACTCTTAGCCGCTGCACCTGGAGAAATACTTCCCAATTATCCAGAACCTACAAACGTATTCAATATTTCGAAGTATTCCTGTACTTTTGTGGATAATAAAAAGGTATTTTCTTATATTTTCTTTTTTATAACATATTTATGATATATATAAACAAATAGTTTGCTAAATATTTTGCTGCAATGTTAAAAGTTTTTTAGCGATGAATATCAGAACATTCTAAGAATAATTACATTTCTTGATAAATACACGTATCAAAGTAAGCTGTCATCATGCAACACTTTTTGTACTACGTACATTTCAGTATGTCACCAATTGCGTGTGGAAGACAAGCGCACCATATAGGATGATCACAGTGAAAGATTCTATGTGCGATTTACCGGAAATAAAATGCGGTAATGCCAAAGAAGAAATGTCTTATCTAAGCGAACCACAAACGCATTTCCAAAGAAAGGTAAATATGTTGTCAAAGAAAATCTTTCAATATATAGTTTTTTTTCTCTCCTTAAAAGACGACTGTTTGAATATAAAAATTACATTCGTTCCGTTTCAGATGAGAAACAGACAAGACTCAGTATTAACAGATCATATATGTAAAGAAGCGACACCGTTAATGGAGGCGCGAATGAAATATATTCCAACTGCACCCGGTTCCGATTGGCGCGACTTGCCGAATATCAAGGTGCAGCTGAGCGATGGGACCTACACAAAGAAAATGTAAATTTGATATCAATTATATTGATTTCTTTTTTTCTCGTATTCAAACTATCTAATCTTCGACTCTTTTTTTCTTCAGGGAATATCTGTATCATGATAAGAAAGCTGGAAAAAGTTCGACGGGCGCATTGCGCGGAGTGTGCAGATGCAGTACTGGTGCATCTTGCGATCCTACTGACAAACAATTTAATACCTTGATCCCGTGGTGTTTGCCGCACACTGGAAACCGAAATGGTCAGTGGGCGGGTTTATACGGAAGACTCGAATGGGATGGATATTTCGGCACAACTATTACCAATCCGGAACCGTTAGGCAAACAGGTAATGTGTGAACCGAAATGAATAACATCTCTATTAATATAATAGATCTGTAACAGATCTATGAAGCTTAAACACTTCAAAGTTGACAATAATTTTTTATATATACATTTTAAACATTTAGCATAAAAAAATATTATTACATTAGTTTCCCTGGCTTATTAAAATAAGCAAATTAATCCTCCTCTCTCCCAATTTCTCGGATGTCGGTCTCGAATCGAAACGGAATTTCAAATGCGACAATTGATGTTTTTTCAGGGTCGTGTCTTACATCCATCGCAAAATAGGCTTATAAGCGTGAGGGAATGCGCAAGATCCCAGGGGTTCCCAGACTCGTTTCGTTTCTACGGTACTATAATTGACAAGCATCGACAGATCGGTAATGCGGTACCACCACCATTGGGAGCTGCTATTGGATACGAGATAAAAAAATGCATAAGCAATAAAACATTATCGTCAGATACTGCACTTGTGGAAAGCCATGCTGAAACCGCGATCAGTTCAAACGTCGACAACAATAATGAAGCTGTCGAAAAAAGTGCAGCAACGGATCGAATCGAAGACAATCCGGATGAAAAGGCTAGCACTAGCTCTATGAACTTCACATGAAAAACTTGGTTGCACGAGTTTACGTAAGAATGTGTAAAATGTGTCCGCTTTGAGCGCTCACGCGTTTTGAAGTTTATCTTTATTTTACAAAAAAGAGCAACAAAGATAAACTGACGCTTAAAACACGCAAGCATTCAAAGCAAACGTCTTTTTTTTTTAAAAAAAACTGCATAATCACAAATATCAATAATTTTTAAATCCATTTTATCACAGGGCATAACAATTCTTCATTCTTTTACATATGTTTTTCTGCTTTTTTTTTCATCAAATACTTCTTCAATTTAGGCTAAAACTACTCAGTATTAAATAACTTCAATCATTGTAAGAAATATTTGATTTAATTTGTATATTGATAAGGATGTGATGTGAGAGATCTTATTATATATAATAATTATAGCTAGAAATTTACTAAACGCGCAAGTTTTTTAAATATAAGGATGTTGAAATAGATTTATAAATGTTACATTTGCAATCGGATAATCGTTTTTATCGAAAAGTGCTTGGGTTCACATTTCACCATTTGCGCGGCTCTTACACAAAATAATTGAATTATTTGCACTCGATACAGAGAGGTTTATCTTTTTATATACGCAATACATGTTGATCTTTTTATATATATATATATATATATATATATATACATATAATATGCATGTATTATCAAATATACATATATAGAAAGATATGTTTTTCATACGATACATGTATTAATATATAAGAAAGATATAGGTTTTATATATCTTTATATAAAATCTAAAATAATCAAATACACAGCTCATGTGGCTTATATTTAATAATAATGTCAAGTTATAATAATAATTTTTTATTGATTTTAACTTTTTAAGATTAAAAAAAAAAAAAATACAAAGGTTTTAGTAATTACATAAATGAAAATTTAATGCAATTGTAAGTAAGAATTAAATACAATCTCAAGTTTTCTGAAAGTTTGTAAGTAAGACACATGTACGTACAATGATAATTCATATACATTTGTTTGATTGTTTACTAGTTTGAATATAATATATTCTTAAGATATATTCTTAAAGAATATATTTGTACATCTTTGGTCAACAATAAAGCATATGCAAGATACAAAAAAAATGTATGTGTAAGTATTTAAGTATTCTGTGTTGCACAAAATAACAGCTTAATCATTTTTCGATGAGCTTTGTTTATTTCAAAAACGCGCCGAAAGAGAAAAAGGTCGCATGACAATCTTACCTCTGCGTTCTTTTATACACATAGCTGCACTGTGAAGCACGTGTATTTGTGTCAGCTGTTAAAGTTTTCTGACTCAGTAAA
The DNA here is from genome assembly GCA_014825455.1 of Pseudomyrmex pallidus. Classification (NCBI taxonomy): domain Eukaryota; kingdom Metazoa; phylum Arthropoda; class Insecta; order Hymenoptera; family Formicidae; genus Pseudomyrmex; species Pseudomyrmex pallidus. The sequence goes on from QVNV01002351.1 coordinate 5,158, forward strand.
ACTAAGAGAAGCTCCTTCTATTTCCTCTTGTGTTTCATTCCTCACAAAAGAAAATTGTGTGCAATGCAGAATTGAATTTAACTTTATCAGGTGATTTAATTAATCCCGAAAAGGTGATCAAACTCACCTTAACTTAACCGCCCTAACCTATTTGGTAATTTAAACAGCAGAATTGCCAACGATAAAATTTCCAAACTGTATAAAAAAATTTGACACTTTCTCCCTATATATTCTGATATCTCTCTTTTTACATATTTGTGTGATAGATAATACCATCAGGTTAAGTGAATACAGTTTATGTGAAATTATTGTAAAATCTGGTTTGATTCTAAAATCCATAAAACACTTATAAATACTCAAGATATTATTGTGTCACTTCCCACATATTGGCAATTCTGAATTCGCCGGCAATATTTGACATTTGTTTTCACATTCCTCAAGTGTCAACCGTGTACCAATATTGTATCATACTGCACCAACCACATGATGGATTTGAGTTATTTTCAAAACATCGTGAATGCCAAATTTAATCGAGAATTTGATGGGTACATTCAGTACGGAACTGCTGGCTTTCGAACCAAGTAAGTAGTAAACTTTTGAGATTTATTACTTGTGCCTAAGTGAAAAACACCTGTTGATTTTGTTAAAAAGTGCTGAGAAGTATCAAGAGACTGTTTTTTTAAAAATATTGATTGAGAATTGCAGAACATAACAATTCTTTTTATATTCTCTGTTGTTGCTTATAAAATAATATGTGTGCAATTACATTATATATATACTTATTTTTCACACGTGTATCCATTTCAGAGCTAGTGTTCTGAAGCATGTTTTGTACAGAATGGGCCTTTTAGCTGTGTTAAGATCAAAAGTGAAGAAAGGTAAGATCAAAAGCTTCATTTTTTTTTTCCAACGAACACATTCACGTTTTATCAAATATAAATTTCTCGCAGCCGCCATAGGTTTGATGATTACCGCAAGTCACAATTTGGAGCACGATAACGGCGTCAAACTTGTCGATCCAAACGGTGAGATGCTCGAAGCTTCCTGGGAGACAATAGCTACGAAGTTAGTTAACGCACAAGACAGCGATCTGATAGCTACGTTGAATTGCATACAAGTGGAAGAAAATATTGATCTGTCGGTATCAGCTACAGTGATAATAGGAAGAGACACGCGTAAAAGCAGTATTTCGCTGTTACATGCCGCGATCGAAGGAATTGCAATCTTAAATGGCATCGTTGTAGACTTGGGACTGGTTACAACCCCGCAACTGCATTACATTATAGTGTGCACCAACACCAGCGGTGCTTACGGAGATCCGACACTGCAGGGTTATTACACGAAAATGGCAACGGTGTTCAAAAGACTAAGAGGTGCCGAGAAACACAACGGAAAATACAGAAATGAGATATTTCTGGACGCTGCAAACGGTGTCGGTGCTATCGCGGCGAAAGAATTGCTGAAACACATGGGAACTGATGTTATGAATGTCACTTTATTCAACGATGGGGATGGAGAGTTGAATTTGAAGTGCGGCGCGGATTACGTCAAGGTGCAACAGGTGCTACCTTTAAACGCTCCGTCCGAACCGTACGTCAGATGCGCTAGCATAGACGGGGACGCCGACAGAATCGTTTACTTTTACACAGACCGTGAAAATAAATTTCATCTTTTGGACGGCGATCGAATAGCAACCCTGGTGGCCGCTTACTTCAAGGAATTATTAAAAACAAGCGGCTTATCCTTGGAATTGGGCCTGGTGCAAACCGCGTACGCCAACGGCGGTTCGACCGATTATATTTCAAACGTGTTGCAAGTTCCGGTTGCATGCGTGCCAACCGGTGTAAAGCATTTGCACAAAAAAGCGCAGGAACTCGACATCGGAATTTACTTCGAGGCGAACGGGCACGGAACGGTTGTTTTCAAAGATACCGCTAAGGAAGCTATCAAGAATCATGCTGAGAACGCTACGCTTTCAGAGACGCAAAGAGAAGCTTCTACGAAGCTGAGAGACGTCATCGATTTGATAAACGAAACAGTCGGCGATGCTCTGAGCGACATGCTGTTAGTCGAAACGATATTACATGCCAAGGGCTGGGACATTATTGAGTGGGAAAAAAGTTACACTGATCTACCGAACAAACAACTTAAAGTCCAAGTCAAAGATAGAAATGTTATAACGACAACGAACGCGGAAAGATGTTGCTTAACTCCACCTGGTTTGCAAGAAGAAATCGACAAAGCTGTCGCGAAATATCCAAAAGGCCGAAGTTTTGTTAGGTATGTGTAATATCTTTAAATATTATAAAGAAGTCTTATTTATACAAAGTCTTATTTAACAAAAACTCGACAACTACAATTTCTTACAAGTAACGTGCGCGAAAGAAATTCCAATCGTAATTTTTTTGCAGGCCTTCCGGAACTGAAGACATTGTGCGAGTGTATGCGGAAAGTGAGAACTCGGAAGATGCCGGCAAATTAGCCACGGAAGTAGCTTTACTTGTGCAAAAGCTTGCAGACGGCGTCGGATTCAGTTAGACCTTATCGCAATAGGATTAATATCGCACGTTATCGCACGCGATCGTACACGATAAATCAATAATAATAGCTCAGTTTTGAATTTACACATATCATGTCTTAAACCTCAATATACACACTATAAACGGAGTCAAATAATAACGCGTAAAATAGTATTAAAAGCTATTTTTCTACAAATATGTTGAAAAATAAGATTTCCACACTGGAGAAACTTCGTTTTTTAACTTTTAAACAGTTAAAATGTCCTACATCACATACATACGTTGTACGTTGTATTTTTATAAACTTGATTTGTATTATATATATTATTTGTAGTAACTCTTCAAGCTTTTATACATTTACTACTGTCACTATTTGACTGATACTTTATCGCTAACATGAAAATGACGGGATGAGGATGAAAGAAATACAAATAAACTTTGTATACTATTTAAGTACTTACCACTTTTTTACTCGCCCGCTTCAGAGCAAGAACATATAATTCTATGACTGATAGCCAATTTCGAGATTTTTTTTTAATAAAAGAAGCCTAGAATTAAAAAACATAAGGAGAAAGAATGTAATGCAAAGTTTTATCTTTAAACTTGACTTAAATATTTATTATTTTCTGTAACAAAACTATCTCAATACATTGCATAAAACAAAACACTCATGAGTGATAGTTTGTAATTTCGTATTTTGTGTACCTGTGTGCTTTTTTCTTTTCAGGTAAAGACATTCTCCTCGCCCAGGTGTTACTGTCTTTCCTCTTTTCACACCTAGCTCTCCTCCCGGGCATGCAACAAGTTCACGATTTCTGAAGTTTATTAGAAGTTCCCATTGAGTTCATCTCAATGTCCGTCAGTCTGTCCTCATCCCGCTTGAAATCTATTAAAAAAGTATTTATGTAGAACATGTATATAATCGATCTTACTATAATTGAGGGCTTAATGTACTGTAACTAGCTTGTAGCACTATTTTTCGTATGAATGCCAGCTATTATTCGGAGCAGTTACTGATAATTAGTAATATGCAATTGTCGTAAATTTCTTCACTTTTACAAATTGATTATTTAAAAATTACTTATTTTTATTTTCGTAAAATGAGAAAGAGTGTATTTTTTGAAAATGTATAAGTTCTAGTGAGAGAAACGTAATACGTCAATTGACCAGTTAATAGGAGCGCTGTACAGGTCGACAATTTGAGAAAATCATTTCTGCGACATTCTTCTACCGACACCAAGATACGATGTGTTTCGCAGACATGTACCATATCTTATTTATGGCGCTTTAATTTCATCGCGAACGAACGGGTTGAAACTTCCAGAAATTACTTTTTTGTGGAAAAATTCGCCGGTAATAAAACATACTAGCGAACGAATGATTCGCAGATTCCGGCAATAACAAAAAAAAAAAAAAATAAAAAATAAAAACAATTTAAAAAATGCATCTTTTCCAATTCACGCATCGCATTTATATATCTTACGCGCTCTAATTCCATCTCGTAAATAAACGCGTTTCTTTAATAAAAAAAAGGTGATAAAGAGTTTGACACAAGTTTGCAAATTCTTCACAAAACTTTCAAGTAAAAGCAGTAAGATATTTGGATTCTCTTTTTAAACTCTGTGTAGTAAGACATATTTGATATTTATAATTCGACTTATAAAAATATTAATTCTACACATTTCAATATTTAAACTTGTATTATTTATTAATTCACCAAAATCTGTTTAAGATTATTAGAACTATAAACATATGTATATAAAAGCTCAAAAATATTGTTTAAGGTTTTGGAATATTATGAAAGTATTAAATTTTCAAAACAATTAGTACGGATCAAAGAAGAGATCTTTTTATCAAACTGAAACTCGGACAGAGAATTTGAATCAACAAAAAATATTCATGTAAGAATAATTTAGAAAAACATAATCAAGATCTGTCTCGATAAATATATCCACAAGAGCGCAGAAAGTATTAAATATTTAATTAAGACACTGTGCGAGTAAGTGGCAAAGATAGAATTAGAGTCGATGCATTTCTATCGCAATATCGCAGAGCATACGGAGATTACCAAAAAGCAGCCGCTTTTTTTTTTTTTTTTTTTTTTTTTTTCTCTGGTAATCGACGGTTCTTTGTTTTTCTCGTAACAGTTCTTCGTTCTTTTTTTTTGTTCGACCGGACATTCTCCATTCGCATTTATGGAATCATCGATAATATTATAGCAGTAGGCCCGAGGGCGCTTGGTTTTTTCTCAACAGATAAAGTATTAAAAAAACTCGCACGCGTTGAACATACCTTCTTGCTTCAAATTCAAAGCACGCCAGCTTTGAGCGCAAACGCAATTTGTGGCGCATTATCCATATATCGCAGGTTGGTTTATTCGCCAATCGTCGCATCTATCGGGTAGCCACGCATAGCGAGTAATCGTCGTAATCGGTTTCTTCAATAATCGCAGGTCGCCGCAAGCCGCCAGCAGGATAATGTACGGTAAACGCATTCACCGCACATTCACAAACCGACGTTTCGTCCTAACTAAGTAAACTGCACCAGCTAGATGTTGTGACGTTATGCATTGTTATCAAGAGTTGTGTATCTTTCCATGTTTACTTGGACAAAAAACTTCTTGTTTTAACACTGTTACTAGATTAAATTTCAGTTTTCTTAATGAAGCACGCTTTTATATCTAACTGTCAAAAATTATTCTAGAAGATAATTTAAGATTACAATGCACAACGTTGTTAAATTAAAAATTAACATTAAGTATCATAATTGAACGCACGCTGTGAATACTATAAATTTCTTTCGTTCGCTCCTATGAATGGCACAAGTTAATATGTGGTTGGCTAGATAATAAACGTTACTATATAAGCCGGTGAATATTTTTTCACGAAATATAATTTAGCATTTTAATTGTTAAGAGATAGATTATATTTCAACTTAAAATAAAAAAAAACCATCATATATAATGAAAAGTAAAAAAACAAAAATACACAAACACAATATATTTTAAGAACAAAATAAACAAAATTGTGTAAAACAAGTTCCAGATTGAGAGAAAGATGTTAATTATGTTCTTCGTGTAACACGGACTAAACTTCAGAAATATACGAAACTTAGTAACAAATTACGTGCAAAGCGACTGAAAGAAAAAAATAAATTATATATGTATATATAATATCTGTTAGAAGAGATTTTGTAAAGATTATACTTTAGGACACTCGTTTGCACTTTATTTGTTTTATACGTTTAAAGGTACATTGTGTGTGATAGTTGCTATTTTTTTTGTGTTATCCTATTAACGAACATCTCAAACATTCAAGTTCTTATATGTGTGAAAAAAAAAAAGATATTATAAGCATTTTTATACATCACTTGTTTTGTAGAATTAATTCTATGGGAGTACAAAAATACGATGTAATATCTAATGTGAAGAGATGTGGGCATCAAGAGAAGAGCAAGCTGAGGAAAATGTTCACCCACGACATATAACATTCAAATCATTTTATTTCATAGAAAAGATAATAAAGAAAAAATTAAAAACATAAACTGCACGAATATAATGTAATATCTAAGAGTCTCTCCGGAGAATAGGCAGAACAGACTCAAATAGACTATAACATAAAGAATACACTGTCGATTAAATTTATTAATCGATCAATTTATGTATAAATTGGATTTATAGTGTAAAACAACTGAACTTTACGTTATAGTTACATTACATGTCACTGATGTTCTTTTTGTTTAACGTTTTTTTTTTACAAGTACAAATAAACATTAGAAGATCTATAAGTTATATATAGTTTTCATTATTATATATAAACTCAATGTTGGCGCATATTTCCTAGATAATCCGTGATCAAATAATCAGCGGGTAAAAGGCGTATGATATTTTTTATGATCTGTTTTTTTTTGTTTTTTTTGTTTTTTATATTTTTTTTACGGTCGCCTTTCGCGTGCGCTCGAGCATTTGCTTTAGTACACGTTTAGTACCTCGGTGGCATCGCGTCTGCCGGACCTGGGAAGCTAAAAGGTCAGAAAATGAAAAATCGCAGAATTAATCACGTGATCGCCTTGCTGTGTATGCAAGGGGCAAGGAGAAAGTATAAGATGTAACACTGGTATGCGCGTTCGATCGATGTAAAACGCGTGTCAAAATGCGAATTTGAACATACAATTCCGACGGCGGTTATAATTCGAAGGCGAGGAAAATCACGATTATTCGTCGTTTTTTTTTCTCTTCACGTCGCAGCACACATTACGCACATTTAAAGATCTAAAGTTACCCAGATCTGGGTAAGATTTTTGTCGTTCCACGTGTGTGTATGTGTGTGTGTGTGTGTATGTGTCACATCTTTATTGCCGAATTCTTCATATCTTTATACATTATGCTAAATTATGTTATCACAAGCAACATTTAAAGAAATCAAATCCAAGTTTCGTTATTCACAAAAAGGTACACACAAAAAAAAAATACAGATACAACGTATTTTTACGTACCTTGTTTTATTTTTTGGCGCACATTAATGTATTATTAATGCACGACATTTATGATATAGCATATTGTATGAAGATGGAAAACTTTGTCAATATTTTGTTTTTATAATTTAAATATGAAATAATATGTGATAATCTATAAAATTACAAAGTTAAGAACACTCCAAAGTTAATTGCCAATAAAATTCACACCCAGTTCTGATTAACTGTTGTACATTTAAGAAGCTTGCTACGTCGCAATCAGTAGTGTCAATCGGCACTGTCGTAAGTGCGTTCGAAAAACTGACTCCATAATCTCCGTGGAGAGCAGAAGAGATGTTGAATCTCACGACGTCGGAAGACGGTTTTATCGAACTCGACCGTAGCCGCAACGCAACGCATTATTTCGACTTGTTTTCCTGAACAGGTCGAAATTGATATCTCGGGATATGCGAGAGGGGTGGGAAAGAGCGAACGCGAAATGTGCATTTTTTGCATGGATTTCGCAGACTGCGAGAGAGCGCTTGTATCGCGATAGAAACTTGTGTATCGCGATGTATAAAAAATCGACGATGTTCGAAAGTTCGCGGAAAGATCTCGGAGACGTCCGCGAACTGCAGAATTAATTTTCGAAGATCATTAACGCTCTCGGGAAGAAACTTGTTCTTATCCGAATAATTCGGATTTCGCGTGTGCGGAAAATTTCTCGGTCGCATCTCAACGTTACGGAATTGCCAGCGCATAAGGCAGATAGGCTTAGATATCTCAGATAGTTGAGATAGAAAACTCATCGCGGAGTACGTAAAAGAAGAGAGGTGACATGTCACAGACTTATATGTGGCGATAAGTCCTCAAGTTGATAACTAAATGCTACAAGTATCGTGCGTGACGATGAAAAAGTAACGTTTAGAAAATGTGTATGTACAAAAATGTATGTATAAAAAATTCTATAAATGCATTCAACAGAAACTCATTTCTTAAGTATGTGCTGTTCTTTGCAAAATGCTTCTCTTAATTGATTTATTGCAATTAACGAGAGAAAGTAGCCTGTGTAGAATGAAATTAAATACTGATTTATTAGCAAGTTTTTCTGTATAAAATATACCAACAAGTTTTGTATAAAATTATGCCAATCTTATGATAAGAATTATATGTGAAAAACTTGATGATTAACGCGCGTGTTATTAGACCTGTAAGACTTTTAGCCACAGTCCAAAAACTTTTCAGCCTCTGTTCTTTTTTACACTCGTAAGATATAAACGCTCGCGAGATGATCAACGAAACAACGATCTGTTTGCGCAAAATGACGCGTATGTACACGACGAAAAAAACAGATACGCTTCAATATATACGGGCGGAGTGTCGCGCTAAGTGTCACACCTTATACTTTTACAGAAATATTTAACCTGTGTTTGTCGAGATCCGCATAGAAACTGCACGTGTGTCGTACATAATCGAGAGGCATATGTAGCGCAAAGGAGAACAGAGACGCCGACTTGATAAACATACGCACGTAGATTCTCTTGTCGCTTTTCAACGTCAACGTGTGTAGCGTTCACGATCGCAGTTTTGTGATGAAACGTTATGAGATGTGTTAATAAAGTGCAACTTACCGTCCGCCGCCACGTGGAGGACCGTACGCGTCTGGTCTGTCGTAGCCCTCAGCATATCTGTAACGTGACGAACAAGGAAACGTGTTCACAACCATATGAAAAAACAATCGACATTTGTCTAACGATTTTCTTATGATTTGTTTACTCACCCGCCAGCAACTGGTGGATATCCACCACTTGGTACAGCACTGCCAGGTCTTCTGCTAAACATGTCAGCTTGCGGTCCTGGACCAGTGCTATAACTAGGTGCTCCAGTGCTGTAGCTGGGTCCAGTACTCATTGGCCTGTTAAATGTAGGTATATCATTACCGGAAGAACCATCTCTCCTTTCGTAGGTCATCGTAGCTGCCTGATTTACCCCCCCAGGCCCACCCATCATATCCCCTGGCCCGCCCGGATAACCCCTGTTGTACATAATTTCACTTTGTTAACTTATTTTCACTCTATCCTGGGCGACATTCAGAATAATTGCTACATTGCACAGATTGCTGCGACATATGTGTATTACTTAAATTTCTCTTTATGCATTTGTAAAAGCCTCTCAGGTTAGAATAAAAATGAAGCTTAACAAGCAATTTAAGCTAATTTGTCAATTTTGTGATATATATGTTGCGTGGGCTCTATAAATTTTGATAACTTTGCCTTTGCTTTGTCCAATTGTAAATGTAACTGTATTTGCATGTTCAGCAAACTTAACATACAGCAGTAAACTTAGCAGTTAAACTATATCAGATCAAAGCATATGTAAATAGTTTAAATTTCTTTTTGATAACAAAATTCAAATATCTTTAAAGATAGCTTGATTGAAAAAATGATTATGTAAAACCTCCCAAGACAAATAATTCAATATAGAATTCAAAATTTTTCGGCTGACTTCGGCAGAAATATGAAAGAGCAAATGCTAGTAAATCACATTACCAATGACTTTCATCGTATCCTACGTCGGTGTATCCGGTTCCGTATCCAGTAGTGGCTACAGCACCGCCACCGTTTCTCATTGGTCCGGCCGCAGTTCTGTCGTAATCATTTCTGGCGGTATAATCGACTGTGCGACTGGCGCCAAAATTGTCAGTACGACCGTAATCTACCGGACCGGGTGCGCCACGATTGAAATCTCCGGCCATACCTCCGCCAACTGCTGTAAAAATAAATGTGGCCATTAAGATTGTGAATTAACTCGATATTTCGTGTTTGCTTAACTTAGAAAGTCTGTGCCCTCTTGTTTTCCATGCGTCTCGTTATCACGCGAATTATAAGAGAGTAATTATTTGATCTTTAAGATCTACTGTTTCAAAGTACTTGTTCAATTACTATTTTCTGAAATACAACGTATACAATATGTATATAATGTAGAGCGGGGTCACATACTACTTTCGAAGCTGCGCGAACTTACTACCGCGATTACCGTAATCTGTTCTACCGCCAAAGTCAGCGCGACCGTAATCAGCTGTTCGTCCGTAGTCTGCTGCGCCAGTTGGTCCGTAGCCACCTACGGCGCCGGCCGCCGGTCCATATCCACCGCCCATTCCTGGCGCCGTCGAGGTATAACCCATCGCCGCACCACCCACGTTCTGACCGTAAGCTCCGCGATCAGCGTAGCCAGCTCCAAAGTCTGTCCCGCGGCCGCTAAAGTCGCCAGCTCCACGATTGTAATCGGTGTACCCAGTTGCGACGCCACCTGCAGCAGATCCATCGTAACCAACGAGTTGGATCGGAAGAACTGCAAAGCACGTCGAGATATAGAATTGGTTTTTAGTGCACATTGTCAAGACGTCATATTTCATTCCAACATACTATTTTCTCAATTAGGAGCGCTCTGTAATAGAATATTATATTCGTTCGCAAAAAGATCACATCGATTTTTAACAAGGCCTACTTTTACACTTACTGATATACGGAAGTTAGGAAAAGTGATAACTGTGGAAATGATGAAAAAAAAAAAAGAAACAGATACAATGGTGTATTATTAAAATGCAACAGATATAGAAAAATTGAGAGAAATTAAATGAGAAAATAGTCTTGTCGGAATTCGCAATTATTGATATAGAAACAATACCAACCTCTTCTATCATTATATGGTCCAGGACGAGCGTCTCTACCACCGTCTCGTCCTCCCCTACCACCTCTCATTGGTCCACCTCTTCGGTCGTCGCGACGTCCACCTCCGCCTCCACGTGATTTTCCAGTTGACTGTTCCACATTGATCGTCGCCCCTTTGAAGTTGGAATTGTGAAGTGCCTTGATCGCTGCTGCCGCGTCTTCCTCACGTGCCATGTGGACGAAACCGTATCGATTCATGACGTCACATTCCGTTACCTCGCCGAAGCGCAAGAATAATTGTCGCAACTCATCATTGCGACAATTTTCTGGTAACCGGCCCACAAATATCTTTGTCTTTCTCTACAAAATGCAAAAGAATAATTATTGCACGCATCATATAACACAAGTATATGTATCATATTTTTATTAACATATAAAATGATTTTATATTTATTGACTGACTTTTTATTCTAACTCTTTTATTCTAAATTAACAAAACTTTTTTATCAAGATTTGTATCTTGAGAATCGATCATACTATCTATTACAGAAAGTATGGTGTCTGTTCAAGATTTACTATTGCTCAGTTGAAAAGTAAAATTTTACAGATTATATAAAATTACACAATATAAAAAATAAACTGAGCTCTTTCTTTATGTTATTGTAACTAATAAGTGTAAAAAGCAATATTAATTTCAATTTTTTACACCAAAATATTTATGCACTTGTCATTCACATAATAGATAATTAGCAATAAAAAAAAATAATTAATTTTTATGATCTTACCGGTTGATTAGTTGAAACCATCTTCTGGAACAAACGTCATGGAATTAAAATACTGTCATATATAAAACATATAGCATAATGTAAACTTTTTATTGTGCTTTATATTGAATACTTTTTCTAAGAGTTGCACACTTTTCTATCAGATTCTTTTGTTGAAATACCATTAATAAGCAATAATGTTTATCATGATTCTTACACAGTGTGCATGTGTGTTTGTAAAGATAACAAAACAATTAACTTTAATTAACTCTCATATGTTTTCATACTATTTATCAGTAATAAAACAATTCCTCAATATAAGAATTTCCTACACAAATGTAATATCTGAGGTATATTGTTACACTATTACATTAGTATTTTACACAGCCCAAAATGTTGATGACAATTTTGTTATGTAAGTGCTTTGTAAACATTAATGTAGCAATTTTGTTACATAAGTACTTTATATACACATATAATATAAACTATCTACAAAGACAGTTTTTGAAGCACAGAAAAGCATACATTTTACTAGAGAAAGGAGTCGACAAGTTACAGAAAGATATAGCAGGAATGTAGGTAGTTTGCTCAAGGATCAGAATCGATTAAATCTCGATTATCAGCAACGGACCTGAAAATTGCGTCCACAGTCATCCAGTGAACCAGTGTTATCGAGATCAGGGGAGACCGGCGGTCACGTAATGATGCAACACATCGCATTGCAGGGCAACGCGCGCGTAATAACAACACAAAGAGGCGACTATCACCAACATATATAATAAATAAGACGCAATCGGGCCCGGTCGACATGCCTGTGTCCGGGATCGATCTCTTGCTACTTACTTGTATTTGCGACGTTTTGGCGGAATATCGAAAGCAAAGAAAAAAATGATGTCACGGCGCGACACGGCGCAAAAAGCGAGCAGAAAAAAAAAGAGAGAATGAAGCAAAGCAAAAAAAAATGGCGATTTGTCCGAGTCCACTTTTGTGCGCGAAGAACAGCAAAAGCTCGCGGTCGGAACGAAAGTATTGCCAACCGTTGGCCGTGGAAAATTTTACCGATCCCGCGATCAACTTCGCGTCGCTATGACGCCGATCGTTCAACTTATTGATCCTATCTCGCGGGAGAGCGAAGTTCGCTGGACGACCCGACGCAATCTCGCAGTTTATTCCTGTAGAGAGAAAGATGCAAGAGAGAGAGAAAACAAGAGGAAACGGAGAGACAGCGAGAAGAAAGAGTTCATAGAAATGATATTACCGTTCCAGGCGTAGACGTCTCCGAAGGAGCGTGGTAACCGACAGATGTATCCATTGAGACGCGTAAAAAAGACAAAGGAAGAAACTGAAATCGACAAAGAAGTCAACGCGCAAACGTTATGATTAAACACGAAGTTGTCGTTATCACGTTTGTTTGGCCCGGAGATTTTGCAACTTACGTTTAAAAAATAGGATTACACACGAGTCGCGATGCCGTATCCTACGTCTGTCGCTGTCGCTTGAGTCGCTTCTTGCACGAGAAACAGTGCGGCCAATCGTCGCGGGAACGCTTTGTCCCCCGCTCGATCTTCCTGTTCCGCTTCCACGTGTCCGGGCGAATAGTTTTCATGAAATTCGTCGTCGTCAGAGTTTCGAAATTCGACCAATCGGGAAACCGATAGTCTAGTGAGAAAAATTCACTCTTTCGTCCGATTGATCGAGATTTTAATGTTGGCGATTTGACTCAAACTCAAAAGGAGTTCACTTGGAAGTTCCGGTAACTTTTATTTTCACCAACTTTCTTTGATGACTCTCTTGGACACGAGCCTTTAGATTTGACCTACACCAATTTTTTTAAACACACGCAATTTTTGGAACTCGAGAAAATGTTTATTTAATTGACACTCGATACGTCGATATAATTTTTATCCTGTTTGAGACGTTTACGTTAACATCAGCTTTGAAGAAGATACGTACGCAACAAAAAATATGCGAGAACGCGAGCCTGCGCGTTGTACAAAGCAGGTGCGCGGATTGTGATTGCGGTCACTTGCTTCTTCGTCGTTCGTTACATGAGAGTTGCATCAGCGAGCGCAATCGGTTGGAACTCAGTATAAAATATACATGTTTGAACTATTTTTGGGCGGTTCACGCTGGCAAATGTGACCGCGGTGTTGTGAGTTACTGCCGGAAAATGGCCGAATCCGAACAAAGAAATAAGGATACTAACACGGCAGCGTCAAAGGAAACCATGGTCAAGCAGGAGAAACGCGAAAACGCGCTTACGAATGGCGGGAAGGGCTCGGGCGATGACGCGGACAGCCTCGAGGAATTACCGCTCGACATAGGCGAGCACTACCTCGTGCGCAGATCTGATAATTCTTGGCGTGCGTATTTTTATCTTAGAATTTCTGTGGTACGATAGCGCCGGTGTTTTGTTTACCTGAAAGACTAATGTCATTTGTGTCCCTTTAATTTCTCTTGCAAGATGCTGTTGTGTGATAAAAAAAAAAGTTTACATTCAGATAGAACATTCACACAGCTTTTGTATAATTTTTTATTATTGAACAAAAGAAATTTAAGAAAAGGGATAGATTAAATTAAAAATATAGAGAAAGGAAAACAGATACGCGAAAGATTTAGATTTGTTGTTGTAATATGTCGATTGTGATTGCGCAGATCCTGCCGAGATTATCCAGACTCGTTTCAACGAGAATGAAAATCACTATGAGTACTACGTTCACTATGAGGGCCATAACAGAAGGTTGGATGAATGGGTGCCTCGTGACAGAATCATGTCTAGTCGATTTGATATGAGCGAAATAGAGCGTCACGACAGAAATTCAGGAACTGATTTATTAGCGGACTCTTCTGATCGTAAAATTACTAGAAATCAAAAGAGACGTCACGATGAAATTAATCATGTACAAAAGGTAGATCCTTGTGAAAGGTTCTCTTTTTAAGTGAAATTGGTTTATTTAGTTTACACTAATGTTATTATTTTAGACGTACGCAGAAATGGATCCTACCACAGCGGCATTAGAAAAGGAACATGAAGCTATAACAAAAGTAAAATATATTGACAAGATTCAAATTGGTAAATACCATTTTATTCTCTGCTCCTATGGTTTTTTTTTGCATTAATGCAAAAAGAATTTCATGATTTTCAAAAGTTTGTTTCTAGGCAAGTACGAGATTGACACTTGGTATTTTAGTCCATATCCCGAAGAATACGGCAAACAACCGAAACTGTGGATCTGTGAGTATTGCTTGAAGTACATGCGTCTTGAGAAAACATACAGATATCACATGGTAAGATTGGAGCATACTTTGAAAATTCATTGAACTTTTTTTTCTATCAGAAGCTCTGTAGCGAGATTAACGAGATAATTCTGTTTCAGAGTGAATGCACTCACAGGCAACCAGTTGGCAAGGAAATATATCGAAAGGGAACACTGAGTATCTGGGAAGTGGATGGCAGAGAGCACAAAATTTACTGTCAGAATTTGTGCTTGCTAGCCAAGTTGTTTCTGGATCATAAAACACTTTACTTTGACGTAGAGCCGTTTCTCTTTTACATCTTGTGCGAGGTGGATAAGCACGGCGCACATTTAGTTGGTTATTTTTCGAAGGTATCGTATAGATTGCTGTCAATATTCTGTATTCTCTAAGATAGTGATTATTTCAGTTCTGTTCTGAGAAGTAACATTAAATCACGCTATGCGCAAATCTTTTTCTCTAATTTCAGGAGAAGGAATCGCCTGATGGCAACAATGTTGCGTGTATCTTAACTTTGCCGCCTTTTCAAAGACAAGGCTACGGCAAATTACTGATAGCTTTCAGCTATGAATTGAGCAGAATTGAACAAACAGTTGGAAGTCCAGAGAAACCTTTAAGCGACTTAGGAAAGTTGTCCTATCGCAGTTACTGGAGTTGGATTCTGCTAGAAATCCTTCGAGATTTCAGAGGAACACTTAGTATTAAAGATCTCAGGTAACATGTCGACCGTACATTATCAGTGTCAAGTATTTCGCATGAAACGGCGCGTGAGAATTAAGATGTATCTTTCAGTCAAATGACCAGCATCTCTCAAACCGACATCATATCCACGTTACAAAGTATGAATATGGTTAAGTATTGGAAGGGACAGCATGTCATTTGCGTCACACCAAAGTTGGTAGAAGAGCACATAAAAAGCAGCCAATATAAAAGGCCGCGTCTTACGGTTGACAGCAGCGCGTTACGATGGGGAGCACCGCCACGAAAGAATGTGAAACCCGGCAAGAAGTAGCATTTAAATAGGCAATAACAATTTTTTTTTTTTTTTTATATATATTGATATCAACCATTCGATGTTTTAATGCTCAATGAATAATCGATTGCATTGATTTGATATTCCAATTTCATTAGCCACTTACACATTAGCAAATTAGTATCCAACATTTTTCTAGTTCACGGGCATTTCGCAAATGTAAAATCTAACGCCGTTAAGACATTCGAATATGTTGACAAAAGAAATGTATGTGTGTGTGGATGTAGTTGTATAAATATTTTGAAAATTGTTAATAGTCATATTGAAAAAAAAAAAATGTAATTACAATTGACTCCAACTTACAACTAGCGAATTATTTTTCCCGCTAATAAATTGAACATGAATATGTATGTACTTTACTCGTGATATAGATTTTACAAGTTTTACTTCTGTAATTTCAGTAAACAGTACCATACAGTATTATATTGCTCTAACTTTCGTATGTGAACTCGTTAATAAAAACAAAAAAAAAATATATTTGCAAATAGAAAGATGCGCTGAATAATATTTTCTTTGTACAATGTACTTATGTAACAAAAACAAAAAAAAATGATATAGCTTTAGATTTTGGAAGTGGTAGATTTATGAAGCTCGACAGCCGTTTTTACAGTTTCCATAGCGGTTCCGGGCGCCATGCAAACTCCGTAACCACCGTGTCCGTAATTATGTACAACCTGCAAGACACGAAATGGTCAAGGTCTATTGTTTCACAATCTGTGAAGCGACTTAAATCTTGTCTAAAAACGCGAATACTAACTATAGCTGCTTTAGAGTGACCATTGCTAATGCGACTTCCTTCCCCAACTCTAACGCCGCCTTCTCTGTGGGGCCGCAGGCCCATTTGTTCGCTCACGATTTCCACGTCTTTCAAAGACGGTATTAACGTTTCGCATCTCTCGCGAATCGCTGCGGTTTCGTGAGGACACAGTTTCATGTTCTCGGAATCGTAGCTTCTCGACCCACCCAGAGTAACGCCATTGAAACCTGGTATGATATAAGTGTCCAGTTCACCGTAGAAAAACGTTTTAATCCACGGTGCTTTTACCTACACAGAGATGCAACACTGTTACGTGTAAAAAAAATATCAAGAGAGAGAGAGTGTGTGTGAGTGATAGCGCTGATAAAAAATAAGTAGCGTTTATGCGATACAAATTGTACTTTGAGCACTTGACCCCGTAGAGCAACAAGACGTTTATCGCCACATAACTTTCGCGCTCCTAGCCCAGTGCAATTTATTATGATGTCGTATTCGCCGACCAGTTCGTGGAGAAAATTCAATTTCCTTTGTTTAAACAAAACTCCGTTTTCTTGCAGTCTGACGAAGGGGAAAACAAATATATAAGTTTTATATACACACATGTGCAAATCTATATACGTGCATAATTACGCATTTTCTGCATCTTACTTTTGTCTAGTCCATGGAAGATATAAATTGCACTGTGTGAGAAGGGTCGAGAAAAATGATCCGTATTTCCAATTGCCGTTAACTAGTTGAAATTCCTCCTCTGTCGCTCGTCTATACACTGGCACCACGCGCTCGAGCCAATGATTCTAATTGAACCAATGATTGACTGGTGTCAGCACAAATTGTGACAATAGTGTAATTTAATGTGTGATAAATTCTCTGACTAACAGGCGCTAAGTTGTTATTTACATTTCCAATTTATCCAGAAATATTATTCTAATAGGAAGACTATCTGCTAATTATAATCACTTACTTTAACAACGTCTGACGATGAATTAGCGAAGATATATCCAGAAATATCGGTCACTCCAGCGTAAGACGCATTTTCCGTTTTTCGAATAGCGTCGTAAAATTCGTAAGAATTTTTCATACATTTTCTTAAAAGAATATACTACACACATGCGGTTTAAAAATATCGATTCCGGTAGAAATACACTCGCGCAAAGCTTACCGCGATTTCTAACAGAACCGAGTGACAAGCAAATATTAGATAGCGAAAACCTTATTATTTACCTTGTTATCGCTTCAGTTGGGCCGGAGAAAGAAGAACCGACTCTGAAAATTCCAGCAGCCACGTAACTGACAATATCGTCGAAATCTGAAGCTAGGACTGTTATTTCAGCATTGCGGAACAAATCCTTCTGCACAAATGCAGCCGTCGTTAATCCTACCACTCCACCGCCGACAATAGCTACCTTCATTTCGTTCTCTCTTTTTAACAGCGGTAAAACTTCAGTATTTTACAATTCATAACAATACTTGTGTGACAATTGCGTTTACTCTGTCTTGTGCGTAACACGAATGTGCACAAACACGGTATGCTTATTAATAGCAATAGACGTTCTGCACACAAATTTACTTGTGCGTGTGTGTAACGTGTTTCAATGATAAGATTAATCGTCGTCATCGTCTCTACATACATTTTCTCAAGTGTGTGACATACGATGTTTTGATAAAATAAAACGCGCACCGAGTGCTTCATCGAGACAAAACAAATTCCAATTCAAGATATAAATTTATTTCTATATAAAGTTGTATGTAATATATTAATTGTTCGGGAAAGACAGATGTATTACTTCAGTGTGGAATATGTGACAATTACTCACACAGTGTGATTCCATAATCGACGAACTAATATTATCTACATATATGTGGAACAACCTCCTTATTGAACTCAAGTTAATTAAAGAAAAATATTTCAAGACTCACAAAAACATGATCTAAAATTGTTATAAAAAAATTTAACAAGATGTTATATTATATATATTTTTCACTGTGTGTTCAAAATTGATTTTCTCGAAAATCAACAAACATCACACGAAAAATTATTTATTCTACATTTTCGGCTTTATTTTACATTAAGAATTACTTCTATCCTGATTATTTCTTCCGCTTCCTCTGTGTGTGTGTGTGTGCGTGTGTGTGTGTGTGAGCGCGCGCGCGTATGTGTGTACATGCATATTTACAGAAAGCTATGAGGAACTTTTTACTATCTGTTTCTAATATATATATATATATGTATGTATATATATATATATATATTTTTTATATTATACACATATTAACCAACTATTTTAATATATAATAGTAAAAAAATCGCACGGGAATCTAATTCTAAATAATATTGGATCTACGAGTCACTTATATTTAGCGTGACAAATTTTTTACATAATACGCGCGCTTACGGCAGTTTTTTTTTTTTCGAACATGTCCGTATGTGGCTATGTTAATAATTAACAACACATGTCGATGTAAGTAATTACATTATATATCAATTATGCTATTATGTAAATTGTCTAACATACAACCAACGTTTCTCGAGATATCGAAAATATACGAATTAAAAATTATGAATATAAACTTGCTTTACTTACGGACGCAATAGATTAACGTCTAAAACGCGATCTCTTGGTCGAAATTTTTTATACATACTTGGTGAGAATATTTACAATAATTATTAGTTTATATTAACTTTTAATCTCTGTTTTTCCTTGTAATTTCATCATTATTTAAATCTCGGCATCAAAATTAATATACACACGTCTCTTCTATACAGTGCAGTACGACACGTTAGCGATATCTTTAGCAACTTTTCGCGAGAATAAAACAGTTTGTCGCAAATAATGTACAAACTTTGTGCTCATGGTTTAAGCTTTACTGCAAGATTGAATGGTATAATTTGGTAGCGGAGGCGGTGGCCTCAAAAGAGGCAATGGAGTTGGGGGTGGAGCTTGAACAGAACTTGTCAAAGTGGAAGTTGTAACTTGCGCGTGTTCGACTGTCCGAATTGATGTGTTGTAAGCCGAAAGATAACTGGGCCATAGATGCGGTGGCGGTGGAGAACCAGGAGGTGGCGGAGGTGGTGAACGATCGTCCATTTCATCAGAGTCGTCCATCATCATGGCAGTCAATGGGGTAACGCGTGGTTTCTTTAATTTGATTATCTTTACCTATAAACAGCAAAAATATAAAAGCTTTTTTAGTTATGCTATTTTTTATAGAAATAAGAACATCAATGTAAAATTGCGCACCTTGACTTTCTTCTTTGTTTTGGGTGGTCTCACTCTCTTCTCTTTTTTACTCTTTCTGTAAAGTTTATCTTTTCTCAAATCTTTGAGCCCTTCGCGGAAGCTTATCCCCGTGGGTGGAGGCGGTGAGGGCATGTCGCCTTCACCACCACTAGGACTGGTTCCTTCACCAGGTCTTATACCGTCGGCAAACTGGACCGATTTTTTGCCTCTCTTTTTCAACTTCATTACTTTTGATTTAGATTTGCCATCAGGCCCATCTTCCTCGCATTCATTATTTTTATCCGTATCTTCTTTGTCAACATCATCCTGGACATTGTCATCCGCATCCAATGTCGAATCATCCAGATCACCATTAGAAGTCGTGTTTCGTCTGAAAGAAAACCTGTTAATATATATGGCGTGCAATTGGAGAGTGTAAAGTTTAATGTAAAAATACTTTGCAGATCAAGAGAATTTTGAAAAATGTTCGAAAACTACTAAGAGGTTGATCTTGACAAACCTATATCCTGGTGAGATCAAAATGCCTTTTAATGGCGGAGGTGGTAACTCTGGCCATTCTTTCTTTGTTTCAACTTCCGCTTGATTTTTATTATCATCTGCAGATGTTGTCGTTTCATCGACTTCAATTCGTTGATTAATCATTTGTGACGGTTTCTCATCGTCATCGTCGTCATCGTCGTCATCCTCATCTTCTGCTTCTTCTTCCTCTTCGTCGTCGTCTTCCGCCTCGGCCTCTTCTTCATCATCATCTTCGTCTTCGTCCGCAACGACTTCCTCATCTTCTTCTTTTACAGGTAAAGAAATAGTCGGTTCTTCCCCTTCTTTTACAGGATTAATTAATGGAGATTCAGTCTCACTTTGTTCCTCTCCCTCTCGAAGTGCTTTCAAAACCGACGGATCAACAACCGAACCCTTGCGTCGATCCAACATAACACCACCCTCTTGTTGCGCAATCATACTATTTTTCTCCAACAGTCGCAGAGCTCGTCGATTGGTCCGTTCTATTTTCCTGCGTTCTTTTTCTTTTCTACGCAGTTCGCGTACTCTTTTGCGCTCTTCTCGCTCTTTGCGACGTAATTCGAGTATAGCTTCATAATTGTACACTGGTTGAGCGACTTCTACAATGCAAAAGCATTCGTTCAGTTTTGTATGTGTATGTGTGTGTAAAACTCATTAAGTTTCTAGAAAATGTTACACAATATCTTATACAAGCGATAAATTTTCACGTATATACGTACTTTGTTGTTGAACTTCGTTTCTCGAGAATGCGGGAGAAATTGGGATTGGGACGGGAACGGGTACTGGCAATGAGAGCGGCAGTGATCCGGTAGTTGGCATAGTCGGAAGAGTATTAGCCGTTCCGGCTGGTGGTACGGGCAATGGGACAGGTACGGGAACAGGCACGGTAGGAACGGAGGACGTTGAGGGCGAAGGTGCCGAAACTGTGGAACATAAAACTCCGCTCGATTGATTTGTGGTCGACGATGATTGATTGCCAGTCCAGTCTAACGATGTAGGCACTACTTGGAGAACGTTACCTACGCGCACCACCTGATTAGATCCAGGCCGCACAGTTGGAGTCACCGCTGTTGATCTTTCTCGACGTGTCGACTGCACTCCATTGAAATCAGCAGGAACCACTTGTAGAACGTTTCCGACCTTAAGAGACAATATGCCATAAATCTTTTTCTTTTTTTGGACAAATATGATGAAAATTATTATCAGCAAATTAAAACATACTTGCAATACAGTAGGCTGTCTATATATCATTTGCTGTTGCTGCTGCTGCTGCTGCGAAGGAGACGGATACGCGATAATATTGGAATTGAAGTTAGAAGAATATTCCGCGCCAGTGGGATCCTTGCCGTGCTCTCTATGTTTCTTAATACCTAATTCTAATTCTAATCTGTAACGTAAGAAACATACATTAAATCAGAAGTATTATACGGTTGTATTGTATAAATTTACTTGTAATTAAATAATTTACCTATCATCGAGCGACAAACGTTTGGGAGAACTCGTACTCGACTCGTCTATACATGGAGGATAGGTTAAATTATTTTCTGTATAATAATACTCATTTCCACCCTCGATCTCATTCGGATATTGGAAATTCGAGATATCCGCGTCCATGCTTCTGTTAATGCTCATTTCCGAGTCTAAAATGCTCGTTCCTGTTGTAAGCCCCGACTGAACGATTGTTTCTATACGTCTACCTCTCTCGCTGCAAATATTGAATTTTCTGTTTTCATCCTCATCCCTTCTTTCCCTCTCTATTTCGTTCAGTTTATCCCTTCCAGGAGAAAGAGATCTACGTTAAGAATCAACCGTTTATTCAACACGAAAAGCGATATTCGCAATTCATGCCAATTTGAATCGTCGTATTTTACCTGGAAGATCGCATTTCCGTCGTTCTCAATCCACGTTCCGGACTTCGCAATCTCGACATGGCCGATCCTGGTCTCAACCTCGAATTCAACGGAGAACCACTTCTTGATCTAGATCGCGATCTGATTCGCGGTCTTGTTCGTGATAGCGACCTAGAACGCGATCGCGATCTTGATCTAGATCGTGTCCGTGATCTCGATGGCGACCAGGATCTTGACCGCGAACGACGGAACCGCGTGCGATTTCGTCGTTCGCTTTTGCGCGTGTGATGCCCATGTCGATCCGCGAAATCTTTATCTTTTTCCCATTGTCGCTCTCTTCTCGAGCTAGATCTATTTGGATAAAAAACAAAAATTAACGTGCCGTAATAAAATATCGTGCCTTAATCGTTGGTATAATCAAGATTTATCACATTTAACAAATTATATCGACATCACTGACGTTGTTCTTAGCGCTATTTTGTCGATAAAGCTCCTAAGGTTTATGTGCAAAAGATGCAATATTAAATACCTCCTTCCATATCTCGATTGAGGCGAACACGTGTCTCTTTCCAGATGGTCTTCTTTGTAGTACGATCGATCATAATCAAGAGGCAAATCGTGTCCAACGTAAGAATCTATAGATTCGTTACCATCTCGTAAAATATTGCTATTTTCATATTGCCAAAATGCACGATCCATTTCTTCTGCATGAAACCTGGGGTATATTTATTGCAAAGTCACAATTTCACAATGTAAAACGTGAAGAATATAAATATATGGTGGCAATATAATACTCTTTATAAATAGGATACAAAGAAAAATAAAATTGTATATATGACGCTTCAAAATTTTTAAACAAAGGGAATCAAAGGCCGTTGAAGCAAACACCGATGTTGATGTGTGAATGGTAGAAACAGTTTATTGAGATTTGTGCAAAACGTTTTCGACCTTGTATTTGACCAAATACTGTTTCTATCATTCATACATCAACATCGGTGTTTGCTTCAACGGCCTTTGATTCCCTTTGTTTACAAAGAAAAATGTTTCGTACAAACAAAATAAATTCAAATATATCTAATACGCACCTGTTATCTCTATATTTTTCAGATTCCAGACTTGGTCTCTCTCTCAACATCTCTACCGAATCGTACGATCTAATGTCTTTCTCATCTACGTTGTCGAATCTTCTATTCCAATCGTCACGGTTGCTCTTAGAAGATCCTGTGCTGTGCTTCCTAAAGTTATCTGTGCAAATAGATATTGAATGATCAATAAAATATATATTTAAAAAAAAAAGATCATTGTCTGTTGTTTTAAAAGGAATGGTATAACCTTTTTTATCGTCATTATAGTCGGAACGTGGTGGAGATCGACCGTATCTCTCCTTTTTTCTTTCATCCGCTCTCGATCTACTTGGTCGCTCATCGTCGTATCTTTCCCTTCTCTTCTCCCTATCTCGCGTGCCACCGGAACTCTCTCTCTCCTCCTTCCTTTTCGGACTTATACTGCGACTTCTGCTCCAGCTGTGATCGGGACTTCGGCTCTCTTGTCGCTCCCATGAGGATAATGGACTTTTACTCCTCCGCCGTCTTCCTCCCGAAGGACTCGACTTTCTCCGACTATCTGTATAGTCCGCCCTGGTGCTTCTGCTGTCTTTTCTATCAGTCTTTTCCGCATCGTCAGATCTTCTTTCCTTCTTATCCTTACTATAATCGTGCGAATATCGCCTCTCGCTTTCTTTCTTGCTGGGACTTCGCTTCTTTCGTTCTCTGACGGGAGATCGGGCGCCAGATGGAACATCGCTCAGATTTCGATCGCTCTTGTATCTTTTTCCGTCATCGTTTTTGTATTCCTTCTCGTAATTTTCGGATTGATCCGATCGAACAGAGACTTTCTCCGATGGCGGAGATCTGGATTGTCGTGCCGCTATTACTGACGATTTAGGAGCTACTGTAAATTCAGTTGTGTCTAATAATTTATTGTTTTCGCTATTACTCGCTCTATACTTCGTGTGAACGATGTGATCCGTTGGTTTTTCGTTCGACTTCGCTTCTTTAGCATCGGTCTTTGTAGCGTGCGACTCTTTCTTTTGTATTGCCAACAGGTCCGCCGTGTGATGAGTAGAATCACTCAAGGATGCGTCTAACGACATACGTTTCGGTTTTGTTTGTTCGCTTGTACGTCGAATCAGAAGTTGATTAGGAATGAGCTTAAGTGCCGCCGGTTTTTCTTCGTTCGTCTCGTCGTTACGCGCCTGCATCGAGCCTGCATTAGAACTCGCAGCAAGCTGTTTACTCTTCAATTTTTCTGATTTGTACTCCGCAAAAATATCCACACATATTGACTTGGTGGTTTCCGGACACGGCTCATTCATCGGCAAGTCGTCAAACAAACCAACTTTTTCAAATTGATTAAGATCGGAGTTCTTGTCTTCCTGTTGTACCTTATCTAAAATAGTCCCAATCTCGTTTACTTCATGTTTAGTATCGCGCAGTTTTGTTAATTGCAACGGTATGCTATCGGTAGGAAGTATCAGTTCCTCAGTTGGAATCAACATCTCCTTTCTTCTTTTCTCATGAAGTGGAAGGTGAGAGGAACTACTATCATTAGATATATCCTATACAAAACAAGAAAACAGTTACTTGTAAGAAGAATAAAGTTTATTCGTTCAGGCACAAATATAAAAGCACTTACCTGAGACTTTTGAGAAAGAGCTGGAGAACTAGGACTGTACAATTCCATAGGTTTCTTCTTAAACTTCGCGTCTAATCCTAACAGTTCGTCGAACTGATCTCTAGTTTGATGTTCTTTCTTAATAATTTGCTCCTCGTTTACTTTTACGGGAATTAAATTCTTTACCGATGCGTCTTCTATTTGCTTCACTTGTACAGGCTTGGTTGCTATCTCCTCCAGTGTCCACGGTCTTTCCAGTGATTCTCTACTGTGCGAATTTTTCTGATAGAAATCTATCAGATCTGTCTTGGCGAAGTCTTCTGAATAATCCGCAGTTTGAGACTCTTCTTTTTCGGCATATTCTTCCCATATATCTCTAATTTCGGATTTTTCTTCAGACTGTGAGTTCATGTCCCAACGACTTTTTCTAACTCGTTTAGAACCAACTAGCGATTCGAGTTTTTTCGCCGAATTATCGAGTTTTGTTATCTTACTCGGGTCTTCCTTGGCACTATCTTCATCCGATTTATTCCATTTCTTATCCGGCCTGATGATATCGTTAACATCTACCTCTTCTTTATTTTTACGTAAAAATGATTCCGATTCTATGTCCCACTCATCTTTTTTACGCTTGTTCCTCTCTTCCATGAGCATCAT
The DNA here is from genome assembly GCA_014825455.1 of Pseudomyrmex pallidus. Classification (NCBI taxonomy): domain Eukaryota; kingdom Metazoa; phylum Arthropoda; class Insecta; order Hymenoptera; family Formicidae; genus Pseudomyrmex; species Pseudomyrmex pallidus. Next base: position 30,547 of record QVNV01002351.1, read on the forward strand.
CTCTTCCCTCTCACCTTCTTCCTGTTCCTGTTCCCATATTCTTAACGTGAACGAACGTTCCTGTTTCTTCTTGATTTCTCTTGCACTTTCCTTCTCTATTGCGATATAAGTATCGGTTTTTTTGTCGTATCTAACTTCCTTTTCTATCTTCCTCGATATACTGCTTTTCCGTTTGCTTAAAATTAGATCTGACACCGCTTCTAAGCTATCTACTTCCCAATCGTCCGCCAATAGCTGCTTATTGCAAACTTCCTTTTCGAGCTGCGTCAAGGACGGTACATTTAGCGTATCAAATTCTGTTTCTCCCCATTTCTCTTTCGACTTGTTTGATTTTTTCAAAAAACTAGCTTCGTTTTGCTGGGTGATACGCTCAGTTTCCCGTTCCCAGTCTGCGAGAAATTCAGTATTGCTTCTATTTTTATCCTTTTTCTTTTTTCTCTTTACTTCAATTTCCTGATCCGATCTTTCTTTTTCCCCATGAATTCTTTCCTCATTAATGTTAGACTTATCTTTGTCTAATTCCACGCTATCACTGTGTTTTCTCTTCTTTCGATGTTTATCCATTTCCGAGCCACTTATCTTTGCCAATTCTACACTATGGTCCTGACTTGACGTATCGCCATCATTTTGCGTTGAATTGTCTTCCCATTGCTCCACAAAGTTTTTGTCCGACTTACTTTCTTTCTTTTCTCCTCTCAGTTTCACGTATTCATTGTCACTCATATCGGTTTTTCTTGCTGACACGCCTTCATCGGATCTTTTCTTATCCTCATCTATCTCTTCTTTAATCTTTATCGAATGTAGCAACTTTGTCTCGTCTGCAGACGAAGCTATAACAGATGGAGATGGGGATATTATTTTGCTTATATCCCCGTTGTTAATAGACTTTGCATCAAGTTTAACTTCTTTCCTCTTTTTCTTTTTCTTCCGTTTCCTTTTCCTACGTCTATCTGAATCACTGCTGCTGGAATCAGTGCTCATCTTCCTCCTTCGTTTCTTCTTTGTTCGCGCCTTCATGCGTTTTGTCTTTTTTCTTTTCTTCGCCATCTTCTTCTTTTTCCGCTTTCTCTTTCTTTTTTCATCCGTGCTAGTGGAGCTACTGCTACTGCTGCTACTGCTGTCCGAGCTATCGGAATCCGAAGAAGATGAGTTAATCTGTATTTTCCGTTTACGTTTCTTTCTTCTTTTCTCTTCTTCCGAATTGGAAGAACTGGTGCTACTGGACGAGTCGCTGCTAGATGACACCTTCCTCCGTCTCTTTCTTTTCTTTTCTTCCTTAGATTCAGTATTTTCGTCGCTTATTCGTTCATCTTTGATTTTAACTTTTTCCCAGTCACTCGGAATAGATCTGGAATCGTCAGATTCGTTGTTATTGTTATTTGGATGCTCAGCTTCGGTGTTGCTTTCACTGATGATCTGCGCTTCATAGTTCGTCGATATGGTGGATTCGTCGCCTTCTATACTCTTGATCGAACCTTCTGCTGAGTGTAAGGTGCTTTTCTTTTCGAACTTCTCATTCGACTCAACTTCACTGATTACTTTATCATCTACTGAGTTAGAATCTATACTAAACTCATGATAACTACGTGGGGAAGCGAATTTGTTAGCAGGTGTCTTTGCAGAATAATCGTCAGCCGTATCTCCCGCGGGTGATGGTAAGCTGGTGCGCACGGTTCCGTCGGTACACACCATCTTCATGAACTGTTCATATTCAGAAGCTAACTTCTCATTTCCCGTAGACTGTTGCAATGACGACGAAGTTGTATCGTTAGTTGCCACGGTGTCGATTATCTTCTCGGTGGATTCAATATTTTCTTTAATCTCCTGAACGTTGTTATCGGATTTGTTGTCGGTATTTACACTAGAAGACGTCGAACATCTCTCTTCTTTAAAATAGAAGATAAATCCTTTTGTTAGTTTTGTATAAACATATACAATGTGTTTATTGTCAAAAGCCACTTACGTTGTTCCAGCGAAGCATGCAGTTTATCCGCTGGCTCTTCAAGTTCTTGTTTCTTACTGTCGGTAGATAACGCTTCCTCATCCTCGCTGTCCCATCTTGATTTAGGAAATTGCACAGGCACTTGACACTTAGTATCTTTACAAGAATCGATTACATTTATTTGCTGATACCAATTGCGTTTCTGTGGCATTGCGTCTTCTGCATCTTCTACGTTAATTCTGTATAATTACAAAGATGTGAATAGTTGAAGAAAGAGTTGTATAAGTGGATATAAGAACGATGTGACATACCGTGATAAAGATGTCTCACGTATATCTCGTATCCTCTCACGGCGTTCGGGAGTGACATCTTTTATAACTTCCGAAATATCTAGTAAAAGAGACCTATGGGGATTTTCGCAATACAATAATGATACTCCCTTTGTTTTAGTCGTTCTGATTGATTCTGGTGGATATTTTTTCCTTTTACCATTAAATCCATCAGCTATAAACGGTTGACGTTTAAGACCGTAATAGCTTAACATTAACATCTGTTTGTAATAACGTGAATAATCTTGTGCTGTTCTAAAACACATAATTAAAAAAAAAAAAAAAAAAAATACATGTATACACACAGGTCTCTCGAATTTTACACTCTTCTAAAATATACATATATTACAAATACCTATTTCTTGGAGATCGTTCCGAATCATCACGTCTTTTAATGTGACTGATATCGTCGAGAGTTAAACCAGACTTTCGTAAATCCGTCCAAGAGTTACATTTCGCCAACTCCTTTTCCTTCCATTTGTCTTTAGTGTTTTCCTTTTTGTCTTTACCCGCTGCTTCCATCTCCAACATATCACTTCGTCTGTCTCTTACATTTTCTTTCTTATTTCTTGTTTCTTCCTTTTTTTCTCTTGTCTCTTCTTGTTTCTCTTTATTATTTTCTTTTCCTTCTTCTCTTTTATCACGATTCCCACTTGTTCTGTTAGTATCTCGTTTGTCTTTATTATTTTTCTTTTTTTTATCTTTGTGTTTGTCTCTCTCTTGAGAGGATCTTCGCGAAGAACGTTCCGTGCTTCCATTTCGAGATCTTATTTCGTGGTTTGAACGATCTCTATCAGTCTTATCGCGATATCGACATCTTAAAAATTATTGTTAAATGTTACCAAAAAAAAACAACACAAATGAGTGATCAAGAAACTACAATGGGTAAATATTTTTATGAACGCTCCTATTTGTTTTACCTTTCTGCGTGTTTCTGGCTTATCATTGATCTTTTACGAGACTCATGCATTCTTTCATATCTGTTCTTATCTTTCGCATGTTTTATGTTTTCTGAACACCCTGTATTTCTGCTACTATGATTGTCGTCGTCTACATTTGCTACAAAATTGTTTGTTATTAAATATTTAATAAATACAACGATTTGACATTTATAATTGTGCAGAAGGTATAGATCGTGATATACCTGCCATAGCTTCTGCTAACAGCATCTTGTTCTTAGATTCTTCTCTTCGAATTTCTTCAATAGCCAGAATCTTTTCTTCTACACAAAATTGCAAACAATTTTAAAAATTGTGATTAGAAACAAATTTTTAACTCTTCAATTATTGTGTATTTTGTGATCAACTTCTTTATTTTCTACTAAAGCATAGAGTTATTTTTATTATAAATTTTAATAGAGAGAAATGTGTACATTATAAAGATACTTTGTAGCAAAAGTTAAAGTAATTTAGCTGTGAATATGAAAATTGTTACAGAAGTATTTATTTTCATTTTCGTCAATTTTATCTCCAAATAAAATCACCTGTTTTTTTTCTTGGTTTATTTGTATCATCTTGCACTATTTTATCTTTTATCTTTAAAACTCCAGTGGAATGCTTTGACAAATTTGACTTAAGATGAGATTTAGATAATACTTTATTCTGATTAGCAATTGCCATTAATCGCTTTTTGGCTTGAACTTTTCCAAGCACTGGCTTTAAATTCAACTTTGGACTTTGCAATCTTGATGTATCACCATCACTTATTTGACCTTTGGTACTTTCTGGTGTTTCCGGCATTTGTATGTCTAATAAAGAAATTGAAGCATCCCGAGTTGGTTCTTCAGGTACATAAGTATCTTTTGACTGAGGAGTATCAGTGCCATCTTTGTCTAGTTATAGTTTAAAATAATAAGTATTTATGTAGAGAAAATAATAAATATTTATATAATAAGTATTTATACAGTAAAATAATCAAACAAAATAGTTAAACATATATATATATATATATATATATGTATATATATGTATATACATTAGATGATGTAAAGAAAACTGTATAACTTACCTAGCAAAGATAACACTTTTTCTTCCTCTGCCATTTGTGAAGATTTTGATGTCTGCCTAAGATTTTATCTAAAAACAAAAACATATATATAAATATATATAAAATATATACACACATATATAGTTTATATATACAGTTTATATATATCAATTTGATATTTTTAAAGTTAGAGAGAGAAAAAGAAAGAAAGAGACAGGAAGAAAAAGAAAGAAAGAATAGCAAATGATTTACAAATGTCTAATTTAAAAGTATCTAATAATTATCAATATTAGATTATATATAGAATTATATGCTATACACACAAGTAAACTAAGAAAACTCACATAATTCCCTCTTAGTATTTATTGATCATAAGTATGAAAATCATATATAGAGAAATAATAGAAGAAATAATAAAATCATAAATATTAGTATGACTATAATTTACAATAATTTTTATATTTATCTATGTTTATAACACACACACACACACACACACACATGTATATACATATATATACACACATATGTACATACATACATACATATATATACACACGTGCAGCTATATGAAAAATTGTACATGTAATGCGGGTTGTGTGAGTTATTATCATCTAGCTCTATAGTTTCTCCTGATTGAAATATCTTACCAAAATCGAACTCCGAGATACTGAGAGTTGCATTGTTCGGCCAATTAGATGTATCTTGCACTGTAAAGATTAAAATGCACACACGAGGCTATCATAAACGACTGTTATCCGACATTTCTGTCTCCACTGTTTCTATTCTCATCGAAGTCAAATGAAACTAGCGCACATATGCACCGATATATACACAACGGAAATGCTGGATGTGTTCTTTTGCAGATATACACCTTCCGCACTTGAAAACTCCTTTTATCTCTTTCGCTCTCCGCGCTCAGTTATATGTCCATCTCGACTGCAAGGAACAAGTTTTGTTCGTGGTGCAAGCTGCCAACCGTATGCAGAATCTTGATCTTATATAACTAGAGTAACTAGACACAGTTTGCAATTTTTATTGGCAGTGAACATTGGAACGCAGCTCTAGCGACAATCGATATGAATTCTGGTGTCATTGTGGTATCACAGATCACCGCTAGATAACCTGCTGTTTTTTTTATCTCACTTGTTTACCTGCTAGATGGCGGATGAGGAGCGTGTACTTTTGCTGTTGGAGTGCGATGTATCACAGATACAAGTTTTTTAAGTAACAAAATGTTATAAATTGTTTATCACGTATTGTTTATACACTTTCAGATAATCAAATAACCAAATGTATTTGTACAATTTAACAGTCAAATATCAAGCTAATGAATTTTATTTAAAGTAATGTGACAATTGGATTATGTGTTTTTGCAATAAACAACGCTACAAAAACCGATAGATCTGTGCCAATCAATATTGACAACATGTAAGTAATATAGTATATTTAGCTTATATATATATATTTATAGTTGTTATATTTTTACTTCATATGTATGTCTATTACAAAGTTACAGACAAGAACTGAATAAATGTAAATCACGCCAAATAAATGTAGATAAGATGTGTGCATAACAGAGATCTTGTTGACAAGTGATACAGGTGAAAACTGTGTATAAGAGTCTATAGAAAAAGCAACCATGATAGAAATCACAGCAAAACTTGTTCGAGGTCCTGTATATTTCTCTGGGGAAATTGTAGAATGTTTAGTTACATTCACTAATCCACCTAACCCAAATCATCAAATATCACAAAGTCACAGGTATAATTTGCTGTTAATAACTTATATATATATGTTTTGTAATGTAACTTTAAATTATTCTCTTTGCAGTGATCTCTTTGAAAGTCTTGCATGGGCTAGTGCACAGGTCCATTGCCAATGTTCAACAAATAACAAGATGGTGCTTTCAGAAAAAATCAAAACTGCAGCACGTTCATTGGCAATCAATGCAAGTACGAGTTCAGAAAATTATTTACTATGTATATTAGTTTATTTTTCTGTTGATTACATGTATTTATTATGCAGATACTACCTTTGCACCATGGCAGCAAGACAATGGACATGTGGTATTGAATACAAAGCCAAAAATATTGTGCTGTGACTTGAGACTTTCTCCTGGAGAAAGTAAGACATGTAAGTATCTTTATAAGTATTCAAAAATTCATCTAAGTATTTTTATTCAATTATTTCTTACTGTATGCATATTTTGCTGATATGTTCATTAGCTTAAAAATACATGTACTTAATAATTCCAATTCTTTTAACAGATATTTATCGTGAAACTATACCAAGTGATGCTCCGCCTTCGTACAGAGGACAGGCTGTGAAATATTCTTACAAGATCACTATTGGAACGCAAAGAGTGAATACAGTCATAAAGCTGTTACGGGTACCATTCAGAGTGCTTTCCTTAAGTGGTAATTTTATTTCTCCATTTTATGATTACACTAAAAGACACATGTGGAAAATTACAAATAACTAATGTTATTGCCACGTAAAATTGTATTTTGTACATTTTTTACAGAATTTCCAGAAATAACAGCATGCAGTGACAGTGTAGATCTGAGTCCAAATAATCCATTTATGGAAACGCAGCATAGGGAAACTCCACTGGATATCGCTCTGCAAACACTGCAGGTTGGAAGTTTCCATTGTTTTGCTGAGATTTGATGTTACTCTGCACTTAATTTTGTATTTAATCGTGCGTTTTAATGAAAATTTCAGAACTTAACGGCCAGACGTAGTCCAAACTTTTACAACGTGACCAACGGCCGCGGACGCGTGGTGCGGTTCTGTCTCTTCAAGAATTCTTATAAGCTCGGCGAGGACATTGTAGGAACCTTTGATTTCTCTAATGCTACCGTATCCTGTGTTCAAGTGTCCGTGTCTTTACAATCGGAAGAGCACGTGTCGGAAGAATACAAACGTGGAAAGACCACGACGCCGACATTGATCAGCTATAATAAGCATCACGAGATGTGTCTGGGTTTAATATATTCTCACTTGGTGCTACCGATACCCCATCACGTTACGCCCGATTTTACGACCGATCTGGTGACGCTCAAGTGGCGTCTGCACTTCGAATTCGTCACGACGCCGAAGCTGGTCGAGATGCCCAGCGAGAACACCATCAGCTGGCACGGACCGTCGACTCTCGACGTCGAAACCATGATCTGGGATCTTCCGTTGCACATCCATCCGACCACCACGCCGCCAAACACGGCGCAGCAGACAAAATACAACACCATCATATAGCTAGCATCATAAAATGGCGCGGGGTGTGCGTGTAAAAAATACAAGTAATTGATATTCCTGATAGATCATACGTTACAAAACAATAAGGAAAAGATATATATATATATATATATAAGTAGAAGATTAAAAAAAAAAAAAATTCTTCCCTTTCAAAACTCTGGTGACTCTTCCGATAAATCGTTCCATTCATCAATACTCTCGAAGACGAGTTGGTAATTTATTGTACATAGAAAAAGGTATATATTTTCATATATTTATCGATACAAGTAAGAAAAGAATTTGTGTATATATATATAACAATAAAGGAATCGAGAATATTAAATTATTAAAAATCGTTAAAATTACTTTTACAATAGCATCTGTGGCTCTTTGCCGGTATCTAAAATTGTTTATTAAATTCCCGATACTAAATCGATACTAAAAATATAAAATACGTTCTAAGAGACTAATGACTTTGCAGAAATAATAAAAAAATATATATATACTATACAGCACAGTGTGAACAGAAAAATAAACAACCTAGTTTAATGTCTAAATAAGACGTTAATCTTGTAGATTCTTCTCTTTACATGATTCATGAGATCCGTTCTGTTGACTGTATTTTTAAAAACTTGTTTTCTCTTTTTGAAGAAGCTTAAATATTCATAGGTTTATTCGTAAAGAGAACTAAAAAAAGAAAAAAAACAGTACAGTTAGCAAAAAACAGACTTTTCGCCACATTGACGAATGAAAAGAAATTCATTTTTTACGTGAGAAGTTACACGATTTTTCGAGTTTTTCTCAAGTATTAAAGCAAACATGTAGATTCTTTATACCGCGCATTTTTTTAAGAAAGTCAGTAAGTCCAAAACAGAGTCTCTTCTTTATAAGCCTAACATTATTTAATTAACAATCACGCTTCTTCGTCGAAGGCAAGTCGGTCTTTGAGACAAAAATACGTATCCGAAGGATTGATTTCAAGTTATATACTGTGAGAGTTAATGACGCGCTTCGTAAGAAAACTGCCGGTCGTCCTGATCGATCGGCAGTCTCGGTTGCAGGGACGGTACCAGAGTCGGCGGCGACGGGGTGGCGAAGGGCGCGTGGTAATCGTATCTGTAATAAGCCAAAGACTCCCAACGTGCCGCCGGATGTTGCACCTCGAAGGACGCCGGCGGGATATTGCGCGGGGCGACGTAGTAACCGGGTCGATCGGCCACACCAGGTAAATAGGTGTACTGCGGCTCCAGCAGACTCTGCAGGTGTCTGATGTACGTGATAGCGTGGCGCAGCGACTCGATTTTGGAGAGCTTCTTGCCGGGCGGCTTGCAGATCGGCAACTTGGAGCGGAGCAGTTCAAATGCGCGATTCATGTCGCGCATTCTTGTCCGTTCTCGATCGCACGCCGACTTCTTGTAGTCTGGAATCGTTAATTACGCCCGAGTTAACGACTGTTCTTGCTGTTCCGTATACGTATATACATATATATATATATATATATACGCGCGCGCGCGCGCACACGTCGTCGTTCTCTCGTAGTAGTCGTCGACGTATTGTTGTCGTCGCGCGACAACGACTTGCCCGAATGATTGAACGAAATCGGTTCGCCGGTTTTTCGGACCGAACCGGAGTTCGAACTTTTTTCGAAATGCATCTCAGTTTCGCGGGATGTTGACAAATTACACGTAGCGACTTCGAATCTGACGACGGAGATTGAAAAATCCGAAGAAGAGAAAACTATTTTATATAGAACGTTTTTCGAAGTTTTTAATAAAACGCTTGTTTAAGCAAACACTGAGTTTTATCAAACACAGAGATACAGTCGCGTTAGTAAACCCGTTTTGATAATATTCGATACGAAACGATGATGAAAAGTTACGGGATCGGCGGTCAGCAAATATGAGACGTACTGCGAAAACAAAAAAAAACGCACTAATGTGAATCAAAATCCGCAAAATTGAGCAAAAATTTCGGGCAAATTCGTGCAATAAAATGTTCGACGAAAAATTAAGGAAAGTACCGTGACGTAAACATTTGAAACAGAAGGAAAATTCGTCTCTGGATTGACAGCGCGGTTCTTCTTGAAATCCAGAAATATATTTCGGAATGACGAACATCAAATCGAGCCGCAAAGGTTAGAGTCGATTGAACGCGATTGGTATTTCATTTATAATACGCGTTAAGAAAAATTAAATAAAACTAAAAAAAAAAAAAAAAACAAGGGTGACAGCGAAATATATTGCGTCGAAATGTTACACAAGAGTTCCCGAGTTATCGCAAATTACAACGATTGTTTCGCGTGTTGATTTCAGCGTTCATCGCATATTCACTGTAATTCAGATCACTTATGGTAATTTATACGTGTAATTATATCCCTCGCGTGTGTCAACAATATCAACCCTCGAACCCTCCGTATTTCTTAAGTTATGTAGAAGCGATTAATACCCGCGATCTATCTTACTCAAGATAACTGTTTCTTCTTATTATCGATCAATTACGCTTGACGTAAAGTTCTCTCTGGGAGGGAGATTACCCGCTTGTACAAAGTGTTTGCAGAATTTCACCACACTTAGACGACGTAGTATATTCAAATAGCGTTAATCTAAAAGTGAAATATGTTGTCGCGCTCCGAAAGGAGAATCAATTCCTTTCGCGGAAGCCGATAGCGTGATGACGACAGCGCTCCGGTCTGAATATAAAAGTTGACAAGACATATTGGGTTCCCGCACTTTTGAATACATTCGAAACTACACGACACGCGTGTATTTAACATTCCGCGATGCGAACCGCGAAGAAATAGTCGTGCGAAATGTAAAAATTTTCGAAGGCAATGTAATTCTTTACTTTTCCGTGAAAAAAAAAAAAAAATGATCGAAAGGTACGCGGTTGAACGACGCGCAGTACTTCCGACTGCCTCTCCCGCACGCGCGCAAGAAGATGACGATGATACAGGTGATGCCGCGTGACTCGATCTCGGATTGTTTGCAACACGCCGCGAAGTCGCGAGACAATCGCAGAACAACGGTGGAGTCGAGGCAGAGCTCGGTCGAGATCGCGCTTGTGGCCTGTCGCGGCTTCGAAGACATCGAACAAAGTAAGAAAATAATTATAACAACAGCAGAGAGTCTCAGCTTCTGTTTTCACCACGACGAAGTTCGAAACGTTACGATTATCTAAGAGTTCTCGCGCGCTTGACAGAAAAGAAAGTGTGTACAATTGTTTTCCCAATTTTGAAGACAAGGAGAGACACAGAGACGTTTGCGTGCAAACCGAAGTCGTCGAGCCTCCCATTGGGGATTCGTCATCATCTTTATCTCCGCAAGTCGAGGACTGTCGAGAGGACAGTCATCAGGAAATTGTTCGGGAGCAAAGCGAAAAATTGCGGGACCAAGTGCGAGATGAGGGTTGCAAGATCGTCGACCAGAAACGGAACCGTGACAATCGCGTCGAGAAGATTGACGAAGGGGAGAAGAAAGGCAACAATTGGTGGAGGGACGGCGGACAAACAATTTTGCAGTTTTTCGCCAAGATCTTGGGGAAACGCGGCGGGACGAGCGCCAAGGGAATGACGGATCGTGTCTTGCCTGGCGGCAAGCAGCGCGTCAAGCGCGTCTCGAGGGGCGGCAGAAGCCATAACGGGCACAGAAGGGACGTCGATAGGGGTGGTGTACGGTTGAAGAGAGTCAACAACGGCTATATCGTGAATCACGTCTGCAGGTGTGTACAACAGTTCGCGAACGTATATAAAATATATATATATACCGCGTGTACACCCGAACGAAACGTCCGAATTTGAATTTTGGTTCGACGCTTTTTAGAAGAATCCGAAAAGCACGGCGGAGAGAAAGCGGGCCGCTCTCTCCGCGCGCCTAAATGCAAATGTCTTCTCGCGCGACTTTATTGAAATTTCTGTGCGATTTGCGAGCGTTAAACTCGACTTGGGGGAGAGAGAGAGTTATGAATTTTACGGCTGATCTCGCGCGCTCATACCCGAGTTTCACAGACTCGAGTTGTTCGGCAAATCGAGTTCGCGCGATCGTGTACGTACGAGTTTGCTTCTCTCCTCTCTCCCAACGACGAGGACGACGACGACGACGACGGGGCGACGCACACGTAGCACATCCTCAAATAACTTTAAGCGCGCGATGCATCGGTTATAAAAATGTGCGCCACCCTCCCCCTCTCTCCCCGGGTTCTACACGCGAAGGTGAATGCAGTCGTGACGCGCGAAAATAGTATCTGTTTCTTTATTGTACGAAATATACGAGCGTAATTCGCGCGCGTACGTTTCGTTATTGATATTCACGCGTTACGTGTCGGCGCTTCGCATTTTCTCAGGAACGAGGGAAACGGCGGCGACCCGGCGGAAAATAAGTCACGCGAGGGAAAACAGCATTATCCCTCGATTCTCGTGCGACAGGTGATACAGCGAACGCGTGACAAAAATCTACGGGTCGTGCTGCTGGAGCGAGAGCTGCGTTCGTCGAGGATCGTCAAGGAGAACAAAACTCGTCTCGTACCGGACGAAGCTGTCCGGCAATTGAGCAGTCCTCTGTGTTGATCGGGCGAACTGAAGAAGAAGAAGAGGAAGACTATGGCGAACTTTCTGGCGAGAAAGAATTTTGTAGACATTCAATCAGACGGATGACAGTCTTATCTCGCTCGACCTCGGGCCTTATCTCTCTTTAGAAACGTATCCCCTAAGCACCGAAACTGTGTTAATTTTTTTTTCTTTTCTTTTTTTTTTATTTCTCGACCTTTGATACATGACGCTCGACCATTGCACACGAACCAATCGTCGACGTGCAATTGATGATTCGCCGTACCTTTCTCGGTCTGCGACGGTTCCCGTGACACCGACCTGATGTTGGTCTCGTGAAGCATCTCGAGATGCGAGTGGCTCCCGATCACTTCCGGTTCCGGCACTCTAATTACCAGCACCCCATCGGGATTCTGCTCGCCGGTGCGCGCCTCGAAACTCGCCTCTTGCCATCTGTTTCTTAACGACTGATGAGAGCGCGCGGCTTCGTCTGCGAGGAAACGATGTGTGACCGATAATTACGCAATTTTATTCATTATCAATTCGCGATGTGATAAATACGCGCCAAGTGTTGTGTTGCCCCGCAAATCATGTGCGAAAAAAAAAACAAACCAAAAAAAAAAAAACGAGCTACTTGATTAGGTTGATTGACGCTCGATGACGCTCGCGATGTTTATTTTGTAATTGAGAGAGAGAGGCGTGTGTCAGCGGTAATGAACGCGAATAATTTTTTTTTCTCCGTATTTTTTGACGCAACGAATACACGTCACCTGGCATCAGTTCTTGATCCTGCAGATGATGCTGATCCACCGCCGACGCGGAACTCGGCGAGCTCACTTCCTGACCCGTGGCCTTCTGCTGCTTCGAGTTCTCGTCCAGATCCAGCAGCACGGGCGAACGCGCATAATCCTCGTCGTTGCTCTCGTTCTCGGACTGGAAAACGAATAAGCGAGTTCTGCGTGCCGACTAGCGATTTCCGCGACAATCTGGCGCGACTTTTCATCGAAGTAACATTTTTTTTTTTTTACATCTCAGACTCAAAAATATTTTTTTAGAATTATTACAAAGCAATTAAAACATTGATTAACCGTTCGAAGGTTCCGTACGAAATATGTGACGAGTAAATCGCCGTGACTCAATGTTGTCTGTCCGACGTTTCGAGATCGCGGACTACACATGGCCGGCTCGATATTGTTTCTGTTACCTCGTTTTTCGTCGGTTCGGCGCGATAATCCTCCGAATTCTGATCCATCCCGGTCATTCGGTCAAGCGCGAACGACACCTCCTCGTTGACCCTGGTGTCACCCATCGACGCACCGATGAGAAACGACGTGGAAAAACTGTCGTGCCACCTTTCTCGAGCCCAAGTCTTGGTGTGTAAGGAAGGCGTGTGTATCACGTGGGGTCTGGCCGCGTTTGTCCTCGGATAAGATGTGGATCGGCCACAGACAGTCGTTATTAATGTTAATTTTATCCGTTTATTAAGTATTCAGGTGTTCCGTCAGAGGTTCTCAGCTTATCATCGCGATGATTCCCCCCGCGAGAACGGAGGAATGTGTCGAATATCGCGCGGGCCCCGTTCACTGGGTGAATTTTTTTTGTTTTACAAACGCGAAGTTTTAAGTTGCGACGCGAAATGTCACGTCAGAAATAAAGAGAAATAAATTATTGAAAGGTGTTTGATATATACGATAACAATCACTCCGGGGCGGAAACAACACGCGATCGTATGCTCGCAGAAATAATATGTTAATATTATGTTGATTTGTTCGTTAGAATACGTTAAATCAATTTTCTTATCGTAATTATCGTAATTCATGTTTGTATAATTAGCGTGTTCGTTTTTGCATGTGTGTAGCAGTTATTTTTTATCAAGGTTTTTTTTCACACAACTCTTTGCAAAGTAATTGGAGACAATATTATCGTGGAAAATAATTCTGTTCGCGATACAAACGAAAGAGATGATGATGATGATGATGAATGCTTTATATATATATAGAAAGCGAGAGAGTCAAGTATGTATTCATATGATCCTCGCATAGAACAACAATGTGCGTTTCAATTGAACATGTGCGTTCTATAAATAAAAAAAAAAATATATATATATATACCTATATATAGACAGCGATGGCATCCGAATGCAGATATCCGTACCTGACGCGCGGTGATATTAGCATAAAGTGTGAGAGCCTCTGGGATGATCGGGATAAAAATGGGAGTACAAACATCGGGGCATAATAGACGCCCCGACCGAATGGAAATACTAATGAGACGGAGAACCGTGCAAGTATAACAGATCGTGAAGAATGGCGCACGTGGGCGGAGAGATGCGACGGGAATTACGAATAACGGACGGAAAACGGAGTCACACATTACTCGCTATCGCGCGATATATATATATATACACATATTTGCGAAAGTGAAGTGTTCACGGGTGCGAAGAGCGAATGCATCTCTCTGGCTGATGGAGAAAAGTATCGGGAAGGGTGCGAGGGAATCTCGGTTTTTTATTTCGAAGTGTTTAAAAAAAAAAAAAAAATTATCCGAGCGTACAAGTAATTCTATTATCTTGTTTCTTTGTAGAAATAAGTTTTTATTAAAAGATCGCTTATGTACAAAGTATAATCGCGCGCTCTCTGTCGTGTAAGTATATCGAGCGCGCGTTTACACGTACGCGTATTTCAACTATACACACACGTTTCTTCGCAGTGTGTATTCTTTATATTCAAAACAGTCCTTCTCAAAATGCAAACTTTGTTCCGGTCCCTCTTTTACCCGAATATCTTTGAGCTCGCAAGTCGCGAAATTCTAGAAATAAACGACGACGTCGTGGATGGCACATCCGACGTATTCCGACGTGCGTCTATATCTGGGGAGGGAAGAGAGGAAAATAATATATAAATTCAACATTCTTCCCCTCTTCGTGTGTGTGTGTGTTTTACAGCGAGCATTACGTGTGATCGATCGCAATGCGGGAGACTGTGATATTACCATATGTCAACGAATAATCTTTCTTTCGGCGGCAGGGATACATCAACGCCGCGCGCAATTCCCTGTTGAATGCGAAGTAGATCCAGGGATTAACGCAACTCGTCAGACTGTTGAGGAGACTTAGGATCGTGAAGGGTGCTCCTGAAAAATTTATAATACCGGCAACAAGGTAAGACGCAAAAAACAAACCAACTTGAAAATTGTTGCGATATATAATAATTGATCGACTGCGCGATAAAATTTGCAGAAAACGATTTTTACCGGTGAAAAATGGCGACGTCGAGGCTTTCGGATCCCAGGTTGCCCAGAGTTCGCATCCGATGAAAGGGGTGTTCGTGACAATGTACAAAGTGACTACCACAATGGTCTGTTTCACGGTATTGATCATCGCCTTGGATATGAAGGGATCGCGATTTCGCTGAGCGAAGCTGGTTTTGTTGCTCTTTTTATTGAGATCAACGACTCCCGACATTTTACTGCTCGTCCAGATTGATCTGCATATCCTCGTGTAAGTGTACACGAGCACGATGAAGGGTAACAGAAACTGCGTCACGCTGTACCTGTGTATGTAATAAATGCGCGTGAGTGAAATCTAGACATCACAAACGCTTGAAAAATTTATCCGGCATTACTCAATATTTAACGCGTTTCGCGAACGAACATTACCAAGTAATATAAGCTCTCTCGCCGTATTTCAGGTGAAAAGTCGCCCAACACTCCCAAACGCCCGGCGATATCTCTTGATACGAGAATATGAAAACCTGAAAAATGCACGTGTGTGTGTGTGTTATTTTGCAAAAGTGAAAAAAATTTGCAATTTTTTGTGGACGACGACGCACAAACGACGCTTGCGATGTCTAATTTGGCGGGGGAGTCGTCAAGTTTTCTGTTTCAAACGTCAAGAAAGTCGCAGTGAAAAAGCGGAGCGGATAATAATACATTTATAAGTGACAAGTTCGTGCAATTAGCGCTCTCATAAATTAGCGCGCGTCCGCACGCGCGCGCGCGCGCTATTAGATTTGCTGTCTGCACGGGATAAAAATTAATATCTCAAGTAAACTGATCCGCCCCCCTTATTCTTGTAAAAGCAAAACGGTTGAAGCCATGAATAAGACACGTCCCGTCGCGGGACGAGCAAGCGGGGGAGGCGCGGAATTAAATTTTCAACCGACCTGCGGCACACAAAGCACGAAGGCGAGAGCCCAGACACCGTACACCATCATTTTCGATCTTCTGGACGTGACGCCGCAGTAACTGAAGGGATGGCAAATGGCGTAATACCTGTCCATCGCGGTCACCGTCAGGATGTAAGAGCTGAGATACAGACCGAACGGCTGTCCGAATTTGATCAGTTTACACAGCACCGCGCCACCCTGAAATCTGATTCGGTCGTTCTGTCGAATTTATTTTAATCGGATCCCACGTCACATAAGCAGGAAATCCCCCATCGGAGGGATCTCAAAACTGAAATTTAGACGGACGTTTCTTCGTGGAAGAGCGTCTCACATTGCGAGACCCTTTTCGCAAGGATACAAAATTATTTATATAGAAGTGTTACATATTTACATATGTATTTACAACGAGGTTCAATCTCTTTCTCTTTTAATAAATGATCACTTTTCTATAAATACGTGTTTTGAAAATGTGCCGCATTTGTTTTTCTAATAGGATAGAATATATGACTCAGAAGAGATTCTCGATTTAAATAAGTCGAATACTTTCTTGAAAAAAAAAAAAAAACACACTTTCTTGTGATTGAATAAAAGAACTGATGCAAATGAGCATTTTCGACGGGCATAATATCGACGACGTTATCGCAAACAAATAAAAAAACAAACGACGCACTTTTTGTTGCCTTGTCGGAAATTTGCGTATGTTGTTGGTTAAAACAACGCTCATCAAAGAATCATAAGGTCGGTCGTGTGTGACGGCGCAGCTTATATACCTGAACGTAATGTCCCAGGCGAGTTGCGGCAGAACGTCGAGCAGACCCGTCAACAGATCGGCGATGCTCAAATGCAGGATGAAGAAGTACATCCTGATGATTTTGCGCCGCTGATAGCGTCGCCTGACGTAGATGGCGAACAGAACCAGAGCGTTGCCGATGATCGTGATGACAAAAATGCTGGTCAGCACCGCGATCTCCCATCTGGCGAGATATTCGTCCCTCGTGTCATCCTCCAGATACGGCGACGACGTCGACGTCGACGACGAGTTCAAATCGCGCGACATATCTCTTCGTGACTCGCGCCCTCTTCTCGCACTCTCGTTTTGTCATTCAGATAAAAATGTTTTCGCTCCGCGGAAAGAAAAAAAAACAAAAACTTCAAAGAAGACTCCGTTCGCGCGTGAACCCGCGCCTCCTACGAGCGAGCGACGCGACGTTCGCGCATCGACTGAATATTCATATTTCACTTCCGGTAGCGCATCAATTCTCGTTTCCCGACGCAACGCCGGTAAATATTACTTCTGAAAATATTATCGATCAACGCGGAGTCGATCGCGGATGATGAATCGCGCCAAAATATATTTTCCCGACGAGAGAAACAGAGTTGTCGAATTTAATCCGGAGTCGGAGACGGAAACGGAACACGCGATTCGCGTGTTATTCGCACACGGCTCCCTATATATTACAATAATGACACTCTATAGTAAAGCGTGAACGCGATTCTTTCTGTCGATACACGAGCCTCGCGCGCAACATCGATACTGCACGTTTCGCTCGGCGATTGGATCGCGCGTCGCGCCTCGCCTCGGGTCAGTCGGAGTGGAAGGATTGGCAGCTCCTTCGAGTGCGTTGATGAAAAACAATAGCGGGGTGGAGGGTTCACGGAATAAGTACTGCGTGGATCGCGTACGTGTGACAATTACACGAGCGTGTCATTGCGAGGTCGAACACTTTGCTGTTCCGTCCCCTCCGGACAACAAAATCGCGATACAAACCGCGAGACTAATGACAGTTATCGGCGATTCGTTACGCCGAGATCTTCAATATGATGCACGTTAATCCAGCAGTCATTGTATGTTCAAAAGGATATATTATATAACGCAAGTCTCTCTCTCTCTCTCTCTCTTTTTTTGTCCAACCGCTACGCGCGATGATGCATCGCAATGCCGTCGTTCATCATTTTTATAAATCATTCTTAAACGTATTAAATTATGTCAACAAGACCCATGCCTCGAACGGATGCCTCGCCGGACGAGCGGGAGAGGGGGGGAGGAAATGTTAAAGAAATCGAGGAACGATCGCAGTAATGCAGAAACGAGCAATCAATTTTATGTGTCATCGATTGCGACAATAGCCTCCCGGCAATCGCAGTCAAGTGGGCAGTCGAGAAAAATCGTTTCGGAGCTTCCCGTGCTGATTGCGCAAATTGACAGAAATCTTATTGTTAAATTTAATGCTTTCGATCGATTTTTGTGCGCGCGTAAAGCGATTGAGAATTTTCTTTCAAAGAATTTCCGACATTAAATCCAGTTTACCGACTTCGACGTTTCTGTCTCTCACATTTTGCTTGTGTATAATTTCTTCGCCAAATAATTGACAATGCAAATATTCGCGTAACTTCAAAGCATAAAAACAAAATACATAGACACACACACACACACACACACACACACAGAAACATCACAAATCTGTGTTTGAGAGAGAAAAAAATGTTAAAGGGTCAAAGTATGGCAGAGTCTTTATATACTCATGGTAAAACTCGCGTGCGCGGAATGAGAGAATGCAAACGTGCATAACAAAGTATTTCAAAAAAAAAGAAAAAAACAGAAGCGCGAACAGTTCAAGTTTATACAATAGACAGTGATAAAAAAAAAAATAAAATAAAATAAAAATCTTTTTCAAAAAGTCGTCAAACGTTAAACTGGAGACACTTGTGCTAAACTAAAGCTAATGGCAAACGAATAAACCGCTACGTAAACTTCCACGCGTGACTATTCATGCGTATGTGACTTCATTCAATAGACTTGAACCCGGTACAGAAATCGTTTTACATTTACAATGAGAGGGATTTTCCTTCCAACATAGTTTTCTTCGCGCTCACGTTCTCAACACGCGTCTCTTATCGCGACGCGAATATTAGATATTTCTTTTCGCGCGCCGTTGGCTATTTCAATACTCCGCGCGTGCGTCTATGATTTATTTGCGCGCGGATTGGATACGTGCAATTGCGCGCATTAATCAGCGCGTAATAAATGAGAAGCGTTCTGGTTAGGCGCGGCGCCGGGTTTGCAAGATCGGTCCTTGCTGATGTGAATCCGGGCATCAGAGGTATCGATTATTCGAGAGAGATTGTGTTCCTCGAACATCGAAGATGCCGCGAGCACAAGGCGTAGACTATAATCTCTCTCTCTCTCTCTCATCACCGTCGCGAAGAATATTCTCTAATTATTTACGATAGCGACGGACTTTTTTTACGGCGATCCATTTATCGAATACGTCCTCTGGCGTATTCGCCGAGGTCTCTCGGTGCGATGAGGCGCAAAAAGCGCCTTATACTCCTCGCGGAGAAGCGCGCGACGAGGAGCGATATATATATATATATATGTATATGTATAATCTTGCTAATGCACTTTTGATCCGCGGCAAAAAAAATTGCGACTTTTTACCGACTTTTTCATTCGGTAAATTAAGGTTATTTATGAGTTCGTGCACTTTGTTCCGAGACGCGAGCTAGTCACCTTCGCGCTCGACGCGGACGAACAAATGATCAAAAAAATGCAAGTAAATATATCTTTTTGAATCGCTCCTTACAAAAATTGTCGTCTGTTGCAAAAACAAATTATTGCAGTCCGTCGCGATAAGATCCTTGTTGCAACGGTCTCTATTTTTTTTTTATTTTTTTTCGTATCTCGAAGAGAGAAATTAGAGAAAAAGTTTATTTAGCGGTGCATTGTGTAAGCACATTGCATCAAATGATATATAATGCATACCTTTGTTTCCGAGAAAAGATTTTAAATATCAGGTTTCCATCAGTCACACTTGCATGAATAAGCGCATTTCGAATGTGACTTATTTACACGCGGTTTTTTGCATCGCGGAAGAAAAAGAGATATCGACACTTAAAACGTCACGCTTCCTCGTTGAGGAACGATGGACTGTGGCGTTTCTTTTTTAGTTTTTTTTTTTTTTTTTTTTAACCCAATAATTCGCCATGTCCGATTGGACACGTCTGTGCGACTCGATGATTGACTCGCGGCCACGTAACCGTAACGTATAATTAATTAGCGAAACGCAATCTCGATGTAAATGCGTTCATGTGCCGGCTAATGATCGAGCGACAATGTCGAGCGAACTGGGCGTGATCGCGACAGCTTCGGGAACGTTTGTTTGATCAAGGTGTACACGGTTCGTATATTATGCGCCGCGCGGCATTGAATCGTTAAACAGACCAATTAAATAGACGTATATGACCCCGCGTTCACGAACGGGGTCGCGAAAGACGAGCGCTGAGAGCTGAGAGATCCCCGGCAATTAACGACCGAGTTTCCTTTGTGTATTTTCAAGTCTTATATTTCGCAGCGCGCTCGAGTTCTTTTGCGAGCATATCTTACGCGCTCACAATCGGTACGATTTTTGCGTCATCTTACGTATTGCAGCAGATAAAAATCTGCTTCAGCACATTGTTGAAATTTTTTCGATATATCTTTCTTTTCTAAATGTGAAGATTCCCTCGACGCGTCTATTTTTTTTTCACAATTTGCTTCAAAAAAAATTTATACGATACGTCACGGGGGTAAGCCACAGGGGTGAGCGTCTCTTCCTTATGTATGATAATTTAATATTTTTTGTCAACGTTATGACATCTCGGCAATACGGAAGAGATCTCTCCCTCGCGGGAAATACCGCACCGAGGTCGTACCGAGAGAGCCGTTGCTCTGCATCGTCGATCCATGATGATGCATCACGATGGCGCATCCCTTTCGACGGGTGTCGCGCGTAATTGACTCGGAGGGGAAGGTCAATCGAATGCCGTTCGGCTCTCTCATAACTTACACTCCCCCATATCGTCGTCGCATTACTCCGCCCCGGCCGGATCGCGCGGGGAAAGGGGATTGCAATATCTTTGCGTTTTCTTCGACGGGGGAGAGATGTCGATCCAACGGCTTTCTCGCCGGCGGCGGCGGCGCGAGCGAGTGAAGACGTTTATCATTGTCGACGCCCATTCGTCGCGCCCGGGATCGTCTTTCTCTCGGTTATTACGGATTACGAGCGGTAAGTGCGCCGCATCCGATATAAAGGGCGAAAGTGAACGCGCCTGCGGAGAAGCTCCATAAAGTAAATTACTATGTGCCCGCACGTATATACGTCTTGCGGGGATTAAGAAGGGAACCGAAATGTACACCCTGCGTGTCTCTCTTGCCGGACTTCGCGTCCCCTCTTTCGTTATCTCTGTTGCCTGTTGGTCGACGTCGTTGGCTAAAAATCAGCGGTAACTTTCCCTCCCTGCTCGGCGTGGTTGCTCGTCGATAAAAAAAAAAAAAAGAAAACATCCCCGGAGGGATGAAAAGAAGGACCGAAACGCGAGCGAGGAGAAGTCGCGCAGATTACAACGTTAAGCGTACGTGTAATAAAGCTCGGCGCGCGCCTCTTCATTGGATTTTCTTTTCTCCTAGCTCGCGGGATAGATCTCGCGCGAGATAGCGCGCGCTTTATCGCTTCCTCTCGCCGCGGATATTTGTCATCCGCGCCGCCCGTATCCGCGACATATCCTCCGGTTATTTCTCTCTCTCGTCCGAATAAATTCAGACAATTTGCGAGAGCCTCCCCCCCGTTCCGTTGTTATCTTTCTTAACTACGTAGTGTAGCGCAAGAGTCGGGAACTGAAGCTAATAATTTTAAGGAAGAACACACGGTTGGGGAGGGGGAGGAAGGAAGAGGCAAGCGCGAGGTATTTAAGTAATTACAGTTCTCTCACTTCTCTCTCTATCTCTCTCTCTCACGCGCGATAAAATTAGTCTAACAATAGACGAATACAATTTATCATGTTTTTTTATTAGCATTTTGTACTTGTAAGCGAGCTCTCTCTCTTCCAATAAACGTGTAGAAAATGACAGAGTGACAAATGCGGCCGCGTAAAAAAAAATTTCGTTCGACCGCGGCTCGAATTCGTTTCCGTCCGCTATAAATAGAGCGGCCGGCTAAAACGTTCGCGTCGATGAACCCGAATTGAAGATATTATCCGCGCGAAACAGAAGTCAGTCAGGTGTCGTATTTCTCTGTCGTTTGAATGACAGCAGTCCAAATAGTATATAGAACCTTTCACGTGTATTAATAGAGCTATTTGAGTTAGCAGAAATCGCGCTACCGCCGTCGGATATAAATACCGAAACAAAGCGGTAAATTCTCTTGATTTCTCGTTTCGCTCATCTTTCGTTTTCTTTGTTCCAACAGTTGGGACGCGCTTTCCGGCAGAGCCACAAGCTGATTTTATTACGTTTATCCATAAGTATCCCGTGTATATTGCACGGGGGGGAGGGGAAGGGAGATGTACTTCTCATTTAATCACAAAGGAAACTATTATGCGAACTCTCTTAGCATAAATTTGCGCACATTTTCGAATTATTCCGATCCCGCGAGATTCCGCCGTGTGTTTTCGGTGTATAATGCGGTGTGTATCTCGCGGGGCGAGATCGAGAGGGCTTTTCATAAGACATAATTATTCGCAAATACGAGAAGAGCTCGCTCGCGCGCGCGCGCGCGCGAACCAAAGGAAGAAGGCGACAGCGGCCGGTGAAACTAAAGACAATGACAAATATTGACGGATAAAAGAAGAGAGATCAGAACCTAACCAGGAGACCGCGGAGAGAAGAAGAACTCGCGCGATGGTGTGTACGCAGTTTAATATTAAAACCCCCGGACTTTCTCCCCTTCCTCTCGTTCCTCGCGGAAAGGCGCGTTCTCACCCCCTTTTGTCTATATTCCCTCTTCCATTGAACTTGCGTGTTCAATACTCGCGAGTGATTCGCCCCCGTGAAACTTTTAATTACGGAGACTGGAATTAATATCGCGCGCCGGCGCGGCGCGACGACGACGACGACGACGTCGGGAGGAAGGGGGAGAGGGTGGCGCATAAAATGATCGCTAGACGGATTATAATAAAGCAGGGCATATTGCCGTGTCGTCGTCGCGCGCGCGCGATTATCGATTGCCGGAAACAGCTCTATAGCTGCCTCCTGAATGTGCGCACTCCACTAAAGATACCGTAAACCCGGATTATTGCATTCATAGCCCGGAGGGTTCAATCGTACTATCGATTCGCCGTTTGTTAACATTTTACACAGTCGCGTCTCTCTTCGGCAGAATCTGCTCCGGAGACAAAGACAGGCAATTGAGATAACCGGAACTACCTCTAATCGTTATTAGCGCGATTGATTCCAAATGTAATTTCGCACAACGAAGATACTTCTCTTACCAATTCCAGCTGAATCAACAGTTAAACAAGAGAGAGAGACGTTTTCTCTACTCAACTCTAAACTTGATCTTTATTTTTTTATATTATAGTAATTTATTAACTTGTTAATTAATTTACTTTTTTCAAGTTAAAATACAGTTTCAAAAACGTAATGCCACTGAGCTAAAAAAAAAAAAAAAAACTGTAACCAAATGTGCCCCAAAAACTTCATAAGTTGTACACGAGACTCTAAGAAAATTTTTCATGAAGAACATTTTAGGATATATCGGCCGTAAATTTTTTAAGATTGCACTAAAATCCATAGTATATTTTTTTATCACGACTAATTTACTTAACTCGCGGAGTGTATTAAAAAATTTAGTGTCGACCGCAAATTCTTCATTAAAAGTTTAGTCGGCGATGTCTTTCGTTTGATCTTTCTCCTCTCTTGCTGAAAAACCAAGTTTCCAACCATATTTCTTTGCATCTGGTCTTTGTGTGATCAAGCGTGATTAGCGATTACATTAGTTTTCCGCAAGATGCTTGTTCCACGCAGACTCGATTTTTGCGGAAGAAGTTAACGAGATATCACCTTGACAATTAACTTATTTCACACCGTTTTCGTAAATAAAACTCAGTTCCGCGATGCAAAAACCTTTCAAAAATCAACACGTCGATAATTTGTTTGTCGAACAGATCGGCGGAGATGACGAAGTTAAAAATGTTTTCCGCGCGAAGAAGTAAACGCGATATTATTTCTGTCGGAATGTAGGACTGAGGGTCGCGAAATTTCACGAGTAAGAGAGAAAGAGAAAGAGAGAGAGAGAGACGCGTGGTTAATTAAGTAACTCTCTCTCCCGGTTGAACTTTACGTATTTTAATAATTTCCACCGAGATTCAATAAAGACTCCGTGCGCAATAATAAGCGCGCGCGCGCGCGCGCGCGCTTCCAGCTGATGACGGATCCTCGTGCTCACACGCGAGGCAACTAAATTGGCGAGAGTTACTGCGAATTTCACGCCCCGGTGTAAAGCAGCTCGAAAGGAAAATTAAAGAGGACGCGACTCGCTGTGTGTGCCCGGGCGAAGAGCACACGCAGAAGAAGCGAACGAAGAAAACGTAGCGCGCTGTAATTTCGCGCTTCGTAAGCTTTCTCTCTCTCTGAACGGACCACGACGTGCTCTCGCACAATTCCGGGCGTCGGACACCGGCAAAAACCGGTTTAGTAACTGAGGTTTAATTGTCTGTCTTCGAAGGGCTAATAGCTCTCTCTCTCTCTCTCTCTCTCTCTCTCTCTCTCTCTCTCTCTCTCTCTCTCTCTCTCTCTCTCTCTCTCTTTCTCTCTCGCCTGTCTTAATCAGATAACGAAGAAATTAATTGTGAATCGCGCGCGCGGGTACTGCAACTCGCTGATTCTTTCGCGTTGATTGCGAACTGCATGGAAAAATTCAGAGCGGATGCAATCAACAATAATTAAAGCGGTAAGATTAATTGCTAATAAGATTGCGTTAATTATTATTTACAAAAGAATCTTGGTTGAATAGAAAAAAAAGCGACAACTACGATGCTGATGCTAATTACAGAATGCGATCGAAAAAGTATTAAAAGATATTTTAATTATATGTAGGGGAGACCGGGGCTAGTTGTTACACGGGGTTAGTTGTCAAACTGCTATTATCTTGCTTACTAAATCTTGGAAAATATTCTTCTTT